>CM064522.1:19573014-19765514 GCA_032716605.1 Paralithodes platypus | reverse complement strand
CACAGCTTTTTGCTCTGTACAGGGGCATAGTGCGTCCTTGTATTGAGTATTGTTCACATGTGTGGGGAGGATCCTCTCACATCGCTCTCCTAGATAAAGTTGAAAGGAAGGCCTTTCGTATCATTAACTCCATCCACTCACTAACTCTCTGCAATCTCTCTCTCTCCGCCGCAATGTTGCATCTCTCTCGCTATTCTATCGCTACTATAATAATCAGTTTTCCTCAGAGCTTTCCCAGTGTATGCCACCTCCTTTACGTAGGGCACGGGGTACCCGTCTTGCAACTCAATCCCACCCATACTCTGTGCAACTCTCCAACCAGAGAGTGAAACGTTACTCTCAAACGTTCTTCTACTCAACAGCTGAGCTCTGGAACTCTCTCCCAGAATCAGTCTGTCCCTCTTCCTATGACTTAAATTGTTTTAAACTCCGTGTGTCCAGGCATTTTGGCACGAACGTCCCTTGATTTTGGCCCTGTCACTCTTTCAACTATTTGGGAGGCACTCGCTATAGGCAGTTCTGCCTTTTGCCTCCCTCAATCACATAGAAAAAAAACGAAAAAAAAAAAAATATATATATACCCGGTATATATATATATATATACTGTATAATATATGGATGGAGTCATGAATGAAATACTATCAAGAGCAGTGGATGTTGGTGTATCGCTGAAAAGGGAGGGAATTGAGTGGAAGCTACCTATAGTGCTGTTTGCGGATGATACAGTTCTGATGAGTGATAATGAATGGGAGTTGCAGGGTCTGGTAAATGAGTTTGGAACAGTGTGCGAAAAACGGAATTTGAAGGTAAATGCGGGGAAGAGCAAGGTTATGGTCTTCGAAAGGGGTGAAGTCACAGAGTGTGAGGTGAAGCTGAACGGTCAGTCTATGGAGATCGTCAACTCTTTTAAGTATCTGGGCAGTGTGTTGAGTAAAGATGGGACTATGGATGAAGAAGTGCGGGAGAGGGTACAACAGGGGAAGAGGGTTGTAGGAACGCTAAAAGCAGTAACAAGAAATAGGGTGGTCAGTATGGAAGTGAAGAAGTCCTTGCATGACAGTGTGGTAATCCCGACACTGACGTACGGAAGCGAAGCATGGACGTTGGTTGAGAGACTCAGACCAAGAGTGAGAGCAGTGAAAATGAATTACTTAAGGAGTGCGTGCGGAATTACATGGAGGGATAGACAGACTAATGAGGAAGTAAGAAGGAGGTGTGGTGTGGAGGTAGATGTGCTGGAAAGTGTGAAAAGGAACAACTTGAGATGGTTCGGCCATATGGAACGTATGGAGAGCGAGAGAATGACTAAGAGGGTGTACGAGAGCGAGGTGGAGGGACAGAGAGGGAGAGGTAGACCGAATGAGAGGTGGAAGGATGGAGTGAGGAAGTACATGAACGAAGGCGGTGCTGGTTGGTGGGAGGGGCGTCTACTGACTGGGGACAGAGGTGCATGGGGGCGGTTCGTTCGTGGCCACCCCTTCGGGGATCACGGCGTCAGGCAATAGATAGATATATATATATATATATATATATATATATATATATATATATATATATATATATATATATCTTCCATTTCTCCTATACTATCTTGATCTCAACTTTCTATATTTCCCGCCGTCTCTCTTTCTTTCCCTCCATCCTTCCTTTCTTCATTTCCTGCCTTGTATGCCCCTCGCCTCCCTTCTCCCTCTCCCTCTCACCCTTCGGACGCCAGCCATAAAAAACGTCAGGTCAGGCATTCCGATATTACAATTGGCGAGAGAGAGAGAGAGAGAGAGAGAGAGAGAGAGAGAGAGAGAGAGAGAGAGATGAATATGGATGGGATAAGTAAACGGGAGACATACTATGTCAGGATACACACATATACGAAGAGACGAAATTGAAAAAAGTAGATTATAGATAATTTGAGAAAAACAAAGAATATTATGTTAAATGAGAAAGCAAAGTATAAAATAATATTAATGCAAAATTGATTGTGAAGATGGACTTTACAATAGCGATTATGCATACATATTAAAGGAAAGTGCGAATAGGAATTAACATAAATCCAGATAATGAGATTGAAAATTTTGAACAACAGAAACAATGTACATTGAATTAGGATACAGTATATGGTGTAGAGTGTATACATTTAATTGAATTATTCATATATTATAAATTACCGTTTTAGTTATTGGAAAAAAGGTACTCCTAGAATAGGCCTATTATTAAAACAAATTATGTTAGTGTAGCATGAATAAACATAGTTAAAAGAAATAGGCAATTGCGATTAAATATATGTACATTTATATAAGTATGTATGAACAGTAGGATAAGTAAAATACTGAGTACATTTGGAGCTGAAAGATGAAAGTGATCCATGTAGCTATTTAATATGTTTTTATCTACAGCTAGAATAATGTTATATCCATAATTGTAATAATTATGTATTTCATATTGGAAGTTATATATAATAATACAAATACCTTGACACTATAAAGTTGGTTGACATTATACACGATCCCATATATTTTGTATTTGTTTTCCTAACTACATAAATCAAATTCATAATCTGCCATAACCTTATATTATTTAGCTAGAACTCACCAGAGTTGCCTGTGTACAATAATGAATTAGATGAGTACTTATATGGACTGACCAATTATTACGTCAATATATAGTATATGACAAATAGCTAATTGAAATAGGTATTATCGACTATATTGGTCAAACATAATTACATGCAAGATATATAACCAAATGTTTTGCCTTTATATCAAGAATAATTTATGTAATTGAATTGTTGTCGATAGGCTGTTGAACTATCACAGTTCATTGAACATGTATAATAATATCTGTTAATAAATAGAAGTTGATCAAAAGTAGTAGGTGTGCATTGATAGAATGTTCTGCGTAATACGAAACATTGATAACGGTAAGCGAGAAAAGGAAAATTGGTCAACAAATTACAGTCCGGGAATAAAGCAGATACGTAATCAAGTAAATAGAGTAGTTTCCCCTCACACTCTGTTAAATTATTCACCAGTGTAATAGAAAAGGTCACACTTGTTAGAACCCAGTACCTTAATTATGAATGCAGATGGTCACTTGGAGTCTGAGGGGCAAGGGGGGAGAGGAGAGGGATAGGGGAGGAGGAGGCTATACTGGAGAACATTGACAAGGAGAGACTGGAGAGAAGGAAATGGAAGGGAAGGAATTAAAATGATTAACGGCATAATATATTGATTTGTAAACTAACTTTATAGCAGAGGGAGTGATAATGAATCCTAGAATACAAAAAGAATGGGAAGATTGATACTACAGTTTCCTCTACAGTTTGTTCTTCCACATGATCTTATGTATTGAAGTAAAATTATTATTGTGCATAAGATAACAGTGATGTTTGTTATGAAGTCGTTGTTGTTGTTGTAGTTCCCCAGACTGTCTGGCCGATCAGTCCCGAGTCCGGTAGACCGAACCCGCTCCAGATGAGTTAATCAATCTGATTAAGCAACTGTGCTTCAATTTCAATCACACTAATTTTACTTTCATACATAGGAAGATCAAATGAAAAACAGGACCTCTGTAAAAGACTGTATATACATGTATTGGATGGGATAAATAACTAATATAATAAAGGACACTTTTCGTTAATCTACGACTATTAATCATTATACAGTCACTAAATGCTAAGAAACTCCGGTCTGTAGTTATATGATCTATTCTAACAGAATAACAAGTATTATATTAATTTTGGAATAGTGGCCTCAGCAGTACAGGAAAGACTGAAGTTATATATATGGTTTAGAATATCCTGTACCAAGTGTTATTATTTAGTATTAATTTGTACTATGATATTATACAAGAAAATCAATCAACAGTGTAATTCCTTAATGGAGAATAATGTCTTATTTCAGTATATTTTGTGTTCAATTATATTAATGTGGTGATTAAAAGCACTGACCTTTTTTGTTCCAAATGTATTCTAAATAATCAACGAGTCAAATATATTACTTTGTTTTTGTATGTTTTCCCTTATTAGCGACTTTTTCATAAAAAGTATATCATGCTATATTATTGTTTCCATTTTAACTATTTATTAACTATATTGACCGGTAAGCCCCCTTTCTCCCCCTTGTTTATGATCTTACTATATAATATCAATTAAGACTTTTTGTTTCAATATTTTTGCTGACAGGACGATTTTTATTCTTATTTATGTATCCTCTACCTTTCCAAAAGTGATAAAGTTAATTGGGTACAGGCTTGGCAAATGAGCTTCAGGAGTTAATATCTAAAGTGATGTTCATAATTATCAAGTATAAATGTTAATATAGCTGTATGGATTTAAATTGAACTAACGCCAAATGAACAGTGTTTTTAAGCAAAAAATAAAATTGAAAAACGTTATTGGTATCATCAGATTTTGTTTAGGGCTAACCTGATTGTTTGTATTCTCATCTTAAACGGTACATGTACAGTACAGTGTATGTATCCGGCTTCACGAATATTGTGTTAAATTGTATTTGTACCAATACATTACACGAAGCATGGTTATAAATACTGAAGGTATCTAGCTTGACAAAAAAACAACACTTAATTTCAAACGCTCTTTCAAATTACTGTTGTATTTGAGTCGGCCAATGAGTATCATTTTGTATTTTATATTATATATACTGTATGTTCTATATTGCTATTTCGGCTTTGCCTACTACGTGTATACAGTATGTGTCTACCTGTATCGCAAAGATGGTGAGTCAATAAATGGTTTATATATATATATATTTTTTTTTTTTTTTTTTTTTTTTTTTTCAGTGAAAGACAATTTTAAATTATCGACGTGATTCTTGAGAGTATGAGCTGAAATTTGGGAAGTATTACCTAAAGAATAAGCACTCCCTATCGATATTTTTCAAGGACAACTACAAACCTAACTCGTCAGACCTAATCAAATTGTGTGTACAAGTATTACTGTTGCTGATAATTAACATGCTACAGATATTGCAAAGCTGTAATTCATATGCTGAAACTTGCAATTCAAGCTTTGCATCCGTGAAAGGCTCGTACTGTTTTCGATTTGTTATTACCTGCATTGGATGGTCGGCGGAAGGCTTTCGCCTGCTTTCATTTCATAATTTGACAAAGGTAGTATAGCAAAATGTAGTATCGTAATGATAAATATATCTGTACATACACAAATACATTTACAGTAAGAGAGACTAGCCGTAAAATTGGTAGCTCAAATATCTCAGAAACGAGGAGGACAGAGGAAGTAGCAGATGTTGAGGAAGTAATATTAGCAAGAGATAATGAAGTCCGGGCTTCCCTCAATTTACGTGAATAATTGTAACTATGTAGTGGACAAGGACAAGTTGCTGCTTGCTTTCCTGTAGCTGCTCTCGCTACATCGTGTATATATCCATGTGGTAATTTATTTTCAATAACAGCTTCCTTCTCTAAGCCGAACATTACTTAATATATTACAAAATCTTCTAAGTGACAAATGAAAAGTGTAGACTCATAAGAGAGAGAGAGAGAGAGAGAGAGAGAGAGAGAGAGAGAGAGAGAGAGAGAGAGAGAGAGAGAGAGAGAGAAAGAGAGAGAGAGAGATAAGAAGGGAAGAGGAATAGAAGGTAGTGTTGAAGATGGAAGAGGAAGAGGTGGTGGTGGTGATGGTGGTGGAGGAGGAGGTGGAGGAGGCACACTCGCCCTACCTACGTGAGGAGCAAGCATGAGGAGCTACAGTAGGAGGGGGAGGGGGAGGAAAACGTGGAGGGAAATATGTAAAGAAGAACACGAAGAAACATTTAGACTAATATATCATTTGCATGAGAAAAAACAGAACATAGGGTGATCATAACTGTAAGATTAATTTAATAATCGACTGCTAAAAATACAATAAACTACTTGTTGAAAAATGAATATAGATTTGAAAAGAAACAGATTATCATATTTTATGTTAAATGTTCATATATAGAGCAACATTACAGGGATAAAGCATGGAAAGTTACTATAGAATGATGCAAGAAAAGTTTTTTACGAACAATTTATAGCAAGTGCTCAAATGGATGAAAATAGATAACTGTTATGAACATTGAATTATAATGAGAAAGAGAGACAGACAAAAAGAGAGGAGTGAGAAAAAAGAGGGTGAGTAGAAAGAAAGCAATGGGGTGGAAGAGCTAGTAGTTCAGTCATCGAGCGATCCCCCCCCCCTTTCTCTCTCTCTCTCTCTCTCTCTCTCTCTCTCTCTCTCTCTCTCTCTCTCTCTCTCTCTCTCTCTCTCTCTCTCTCTCTCTCTCTCTCTCTCTCTCTCTCTCTCTCTCTCTCTCTCTCGGTGTTCTGATTAGAAGGGACCTACCTATAAATGTTTCCAAACAGAAAAATCTCAGAAATGATTAAGCTATATTTGGAGGCAATTTAAGTATAGAAATAAGGTAATAGTCCTGACTCTCTACAACGCTATGATACGGCCTCTCCTGCATGGAGTATGCTGTTCTATTCTAGTTTTCATCACTCAGGAAGGATATAGAGTGACTGGAAAGAGTACAAGTTTATTTCATCTATTAGTAGACTGAGCTATGAGGGCCAGTTGAGAGCTCTTGATCTCTTTTCGTTGGGAACACGCAGACCACGAAGTCGGCTCATTGAAGTTTTTGAAATACTGAAGGGTTTGACGATGTGGATTAAGCAAAATGTTTTGCCTCAATATTAATACAACATGCATGTAAGTTATTAATATAAATTATATCTCACAAATACATGTGAGCTAATAAATGTTTACATACTCCCAGCCGGGGTCGAATCGCCGACATTCAGAACGAGCGTCCAAGCTTTTAATCCACTACACCACAGCGTGATAACGGAATTTTAACCTTTTCCTATTTATATTAAGAAGAAGGGAAATCCTACTGGGAGGATGTATTTCAATACATGTATAAGTCGCAGGATCCATATTCCAGGGTACCATACAGGGAATTTTACAAGATTCCCCACGCAACTCGGGTTATAGAGATTTCATTATCATTCTCGCCCAGCCAAACTGGAAGAATATAAGCATTCATTAGCTCACGTGTATTTGTGAGATATACTTGATATTAATGACTCTCATGTTTGGCTGGGCGAAAATTAAAAATTAAATCTCTATAACCCGAGTTGCGTGGGGAATCTTGTAAAAATCCCTGTATGGTATCCTGGAATATGGATCCTGCGACTTATGCATGAATTGAAATACATCCTCCCAGTAGGATTTCCCTTCTCCTTAATATACAGAAAATAGGCAAAGGTTAAAATTCCTTTATCACGCCGTGGTGTAGTGGATAAAAAGATTGGACACTCGTTCTGAATGTCGGAGGTTCGATCCTGGCTGGTAGGAATTTTGCCTATTCTTTGGATTGAGAGCTGGACAGAATAAGAGTGGGACTGTGTTGAAAGGTGGGTGCCTCACACTCGCCGCACAGGAGGGGGTATGCACTGAGAGAACTCTAAAGAACACTGATTGTTGTAATAGCGATAGTAGAGTGAATGAGATGCAACACTGCGGCGTGTAGAAAGGGATTGAAGAGAACTACTAAGAGGAAGTGAGTTGATGAAACAAAATGCTTTGGACTCAACTCTTTCGAGAAGAGCGGTATGAGTGTAGCCTCCCCACACATGCGAACAATGCTCAATACACGGGCGCACTGTGCCCCAATACAGAGCAAGAAGCTGTACGGGGGTGTAGAACCCATGGAGACGATTGAGCACACCTAACTTTTGGGAGGCTGTTTTAGCCAGATTGGTAATATGATCTTTCCAAGAAAGGTCGGATGAAAATCATATACCTAGAATATTGAGAGAAGATGAAGGGTTGATTTGTGTATCGTTGAAGAATAGTTGATAGTCCTGTGGAATATATATATATATACTGTATATATATATATATATATATATATATATATATATATATATATATATATATATATATATATATATATACAGTATACAGTATATATATATATATATATATATATATATATATATATATATATATATGTATATATATATATATACCGTACATATCTATATAATATTTGCGATTGTCTGTGTGTGTGTGTGTGTGTGTGTGTGTCTGTTCTTTATGCATGGCCACATTTTTTAAGCTAGAGCGTTCATACTTAGTATACACAGTAAGGGGGTACCTAGGCAGGTTTTAGTGAAAAAATAGAATTCCCCAGGGTGAAAGGGACGGAGAAAATGGGCGCGATCGCTTTTGGTTTAAAAAAATTGCCGTTTGGGGCAGAAGGAGGCCTTCGATCGAAAAGGTGTATGGAACGAAAGTTGTTCGCAGCCCCCCAAAACGGGGGAACGGATGAGGTCAGATCCAAAATCGGAGGTCATTTAGCGGCCGAAATCGAGGTCGCCGTTTAATGAGGCACAGGGAGGTCGAGGCCGGTGATTATGGTAGTAGTAGTATTGTGATGATTGTGGTAGTAGTGATTGATGATGGTAATTATGGTAGTAGTAGTGGTGGTAGTAGTGATGGTGATTATGGTGATTACCCGGGCAACGCCGGGTACCCCTGCTAGTACTGTATATAGACAGTATGTTTATATATATAAATAGAGAGAGAGAGAGGCTGACAACATTCTGTATACTGTATAGGCTATACTGTACAGTCATGGATCTCTAGGACAGGGAACAATACGATTACAATCCGCACCCATACTCTTATTGCTTGTGTTAATGACAGGTCTTTTTTTGTAGATTTTGGCTGAATGTACTCTTACTTTTGTTTACCATGAAATGTACATGGGCATGCTGTTCGTGGAATGAAATAAGTCGATCCAAAAAATACGTCTTACTCTAGTAATGGACACATAAGCATCAACTGTGATGCTTGTTCCCTGATTAAATAGCACTGTATGAATATTCCCATATTCAAAATATGCTATAGGGGTGCAATGCCTGGTGAGTTATCTGCTCAACAGGTGGCGTTGTGTGTGTGTAAGTGTGAGAGCCCGAGTGTAGGGGGTGAGACAGTGAAGCACGGGAACGAGGTGGCTTCAGAGATGGGGTCGTTTCGGGCCATGAGCGAGCACCGTGCCTCATGTGAAGGCAAGATGGCAGGTGCTCGTTGTACTCTACGTGCTTCACATGTCTCACTCCCTAGACTGGAACAAGACCTCACGGGCTTCACTGTTCATTGTAAAGCGGTGAATGTTAAGGCTCTAAGCCTATGCCCTAGAAGAAGTAAGTTGGAATATAAAAAAAAAAAAAAAGAAAAAAAAAAAAAAAAAAAAAACTACCGTCACGACTCTATAGAGTCAGTTAAGGCATACTATATTTTAAGAGTTCAAAATCACCTTGAGTGCTTAATTTAACTAATAGTTTTATATATATATGTGAATCTCTCTCTCTTTTTCTTGGTGTGTTTATCACTACTGGAATGTTTTCATCTTAATATCCTTTCCTCTCACTTTTTCATTTTGGAATTTTCAAATCTAACCGAACTGAGTTTCCTATCGTATCATATCTTGATTGTATTCTGCTCTTGATTACCCATCCTCTTATCTTTCCCTGTAAATTATCACAAACAATAAAGCACTGCTGATGTCCTGGCTGACACGTAAGTTACACAGTAACTCCCAAATTATCCTTCTCTCTCTCTCTCTCTCTCTCTCTCTCTCTCTCTCTCTCTCTCTCTCTCTCTCTCTCTCTCTCTCTCTCTCTCTCTCTCTTTCAGTGCTAAAATAATTTCGAGTTACTTAGGACTCTGATTCCTTGTGTAGTATTTAAATTGTCCAATTTTGTTCAAGGTTTTATATGTTGGCTAATATATGATTTTCTTATTGCGATATTAATAACGGTTGTTAAAATTCTTACATGCAAAATTAATAAATGTGATAGCGAATGAGGTTTCTCTACTGTAACTAAAAATATCAAAATGCAAAGAAAATATGAGGGAGAGAGAGAGAGAGAGAGAGAGAGAGAGAGAGAGAGAGAGAGAGAGAGAGAGAGAGAGAGAGAGAGAGAGAAGGAGGGAGAGCAGTAGCGGAGGGAGACTGTCTTCATCACTTCTGTGTTTACCTGAGGGAGTAACTTTGAAGTGTCGGGGGGAGAGCGTCTCTTTCATGTTTCGGGGCTCACCCCTCTACCTTACTACCTCCCCCTCCCCCTTCTCTCTCTCTCTCTCTTTCTCTCTCTCTCTCTTGGAGGGCGATTTTCATATCATGGTCCATAACTTTAATACCAGAGGAGCCCAGGAGTTGCTACGACTCCCATATTGCAGAACATCACATGCACAACGTTGTCTTAGCTATAGGGGAGCTAAATTATGGATCACCCTAAACGAACCATTCAGACATGCTGTTTCTATATTTGTGTTCAAAAAGTCTATTAAGAAACACCTTTTAGATCAATACTAAATAGCGATGATTTTATGTAAACCAGTCTATTTCATTTCTCCATTAATAGTGTTCATGTAACTACTGTCATACCTATTCTTAAAGACTACTGAAAATAATGAACTAAGTTGATTCTTGCTGATTCCATGATAAAGCAGGTAATATACTGTAATGTTTTGTATATATTATATTTTTAATAACCGTGTAACCTAGCATTAAATATTTACTTACGTCTATAAGGCTAGCTACATAGAGAATTTGCTTAGCTAGCTATATATGCCAATCATTCAAATATGTATTATGATGTATTATTGTATATTATGTATGTACACAATTGGCAATAAAAATCAATCAATCAATCAATCAATCAATCTCTCTCTCTCTCGCCTATTTTCTCAAGCCTTCTTAAAAAGCATATTACCTTTATTTTATTTGACTTATTTCTATGTTCACTATTTGTGTATTATTTTGTTCGCATATAGTTATCCATTATTACCTCGTTATTCTTGATTTCACTATCTTTGCTAGTCACTCTTTTTCCTCTTGTTCAGTCATGTTTTTATTTTGCTCATTTATATACCCATTGTCGTCCCACCTCTGCCATCTCGCAGCCTCTGTTTCATGCAAGTCTTTGTATTTGTACTTATGTCATTATTATAAAGCCCTTTGTTAGATGTTTATTTTGTTTCTCCCTGTCTCTACCTATATGCTTTCGCATCTATCTTGACATAATTTCACTCTCTTCATGGTTTGTCTTCTCTCTTTCGCTTCACCTACTCTCTCGTCCTTTGTTCAATGATATAAGCCTCTCTTCTCAATGTTCATGTACAGTATTAGCTTTCATCTCGCTCCTCCTCCATATTTTATTCTTTACTTACAGGCTCCTCCCCTCTTCCTGTGCGATTTTCTATCTTTTTGTATTATTATTAATATAATAATAATTATTATTATTATTATTATTATTATTAGTAGTAGTAGTAGTAGTAGTTGTAGTATTAGTATTTTTAGTATTATCATTATTATTATGTTCATTATTATTAATATCATCACATTCCATCTCATCTTATTCACTCTCTATCTACCTATCTATTGCCTGACGCCGTGATCCCCGAAGGGGTGGCCACGAACGAACCGCCCCCATGCACCTCTGTCCACCAGTCAGTCGACGCCCCTCCTCCCAACCAGCACCGCCTTCATTCATATACTTCCTCACTCCATCCTTCCACCTCTCCTTCGGTCTATCTCTCCCTCTCTGTCCTTCCACCTCACTCTCTTACACCCTCTTAGTCATTCTCTCGCTTCCCATACGTTCCATATGGCCGAACCATCTCAAGTTGTTCCTTTTCACACTTTCCAGCACATCTACCTCCACACCAGACCTCCTTCTTACTTCCTCATTCGTTTGTCTATCCCTCCATGTAACTCCGCACGCACTTCTCAAGTACCTAATTTCCACCGCTCTCACTCTTGGTCTGAGTCTCTTCCCGAACGTCCATGCTTCGCTTCCGTAAGTTAGTGTCGGGATTACCACTCTGTCATGCAAGGACTTCTTCACTTCCATACTGACCACTCTATTTCTTGTTACTGCTTTCAACGTTCCTACAACCCTCTTTCCCTGTTGCACCCTCTCCTGCACTTCTTCATCCATAGTTCCATCTTTACCCAACACACTGCCCAGATACTTAACACCTAAAGAGCGGCCTAGGCGGTATAAAATATGTAGCCACCAGCGGGGTGTTTTTACCCAAAATAGGGCTGTTTACGTGATCATTTTCATGCCTAAATAAGTCCCAGAGCGTAAAACAAGTATCTATCCCTGAAAGGGCATAAACAGAGCTTTCCAATGACACCACAACGATCCTTTTATGACCGTTAGTTTTCTTGCAACAACCGCGCAACACGAGTGCAAAAAGCATGTAATTCGGTACTTTCCCCATACAATTCAGTATGTAGCGAGTGAGAGAGGGAGGGAGGAGGTGGGATTCGTGTCAGTAGGTTCGCCGCGGTGGTCTGGAGCAGTCATACGCTCGCTACTCTCCTGCCACCACTTGTCTCTCTCTCTCAGCAACATTACGTGCTGAAATTGCCACACGACCTATGTCGCGCGCCGCCAGATAGTCCAGATTTATTATACTCGACTTATGTTGCGCGTCGACAGTTAGGGGTTAAAAGAGCTGATGATCTCCATAGCCTGACCGTTCAACTTCACTTCACACTCTGTGACCTCACCCCTTTCGAAGACCATAACCTTGCTCTTCCCAGCATTTACCTTCAAATTCCGTTTTTCGCACACTGTTCTTAACTCATTTACCAGACCCTGCAACTCCCATTCATTATCGCTCATCAGAACTGTATCATCCGCAAACAGCAGTATAGGCAGCTACCACTCATTTCCCTCCCTTTTCAGCGATACACCAACATCCACTGCTCTTCTTAGTATTTCTTTCATGACTCCATCCATATATACTGTAAACTACTTCTATCAATATGTATCTATCTATTTATCTATATATCTATATATCTATCTATCTATCTATCTATATTTGTATGGGCCTATATATATACATGTTATTTTATTTTACTTTTTTTATTTTTTTTTTTATTCCAACTACTCCCTCTCTGGAATAGGCTGAGAGCCTGTACATTCAATCGCTATTCGTTGAACGGTGAAGCCCGTGAGGTATCGTTCCAGTCTAGGGGGTGAGACATGTGAAGCACTTTTAGCTGCAATCAGCCCCTGCCATGTTGCCTTCGCAGGATGCATGGGGCTTAGTTGCCCACTCAGGGGTCGAAGCAGCCCCATCTCTGAAACTGCCTCGCTCCAGTGCTTCATTATCTCAACTCCTAGACTCGGACCCTCACTCTCAGAACGCCACCTATTGAGCAATAAACTCACTAGGCATTGTCCCCCTGTAGCATATTTTTAATATGGGAATATTTATACAGGGCTATTTAATCAGGGAACAATGAGGGTATTTATGTGGCGTTTCGGTGAGCTTTATGGTAATGCACAAATTCCATCCCAATTATCATATCTTCCCATTGACATATCGGGATTCGAACCAGAGTCCATTGGATTACCAGTCCAGTGGCAAGACCAATCTCTCTCTCTCTCTCTCTCTCTCTCTCTCTCTCTGTATATATATATATATATATATATATATATATATATATATATATATATATATATATATATATACATATATATATATATATATATACTGTATATATCCTTTATCCTTACATTCAGCCATATCAACCTATTTTCAATTCTATAGTTTTTTTCATACTCTGTCAGTCCTTTCTTTCAGTTAACTTCCTCATAAACATTATATTGAATACTGTATGTTCATTGAACTATTTCAGTGTTTGTCTTTATCCCTCTCTACTTGTTTTTCCTTTCCTTTCCTTCATTCATTAATTTTCTTTCTACAGCATATTCCCTTCCCCTCTTAACCTTTCGTCACAGTTCTTCCCTTTTTTCCTCTATTACCCTGTGTTTATTTGTTGTTTTCCCTCTCTTCATAGTATTCTCTTTTGTGCAAAATTATCTTCCTACTCTCCGCTGTTCTCTGCCTCTCTCCCCCGTGTTACTTTCTTCCCACCCCTGTCTTCTCTCCCTTCCCCTTCTCCCCCTTCCCACGTCGCTCCTTTTCTCTCTCCCCTGTCTTCTTCTCTCCCCTGTCCTCTTATCTCCCTTGTCCTCTTCTCTCACTGTCTTCTTCTCTCCCTGTCCTCTTCTCTCCCCTGTCCTATTCTCTCCCCTGAACCTCTTCTCTCCCTTGTCCTCTTCTCTCACTGTCTTCTTTTCTCCATGCCCTCTTTTCTCACTGTCTTCTTCTCTCCCTGTCCTCTTCTCTACCCTGAACCTCTTCCCTCCTCTGTCCTATTCTTTCCCTGCCTCCCTCTTCCCATTTGCCCCTCACCCCTCACCCCTCTCTTGCCTCCCCTGTCCTCGTCTCTCCATGTCTCCCCTCACTCACTAACTCTCTCATTTCCGCCGGGAGACTGTGAACTTCCAAGAGAGCGAGTGTTTGCCTCTTGCGGTTGTGGTTGTGGCGGCGGGTTGTTGTTGCTGCGGCTATGGTTTCTGGTTGTGGTGGCAGAGAGTTATAGTTGCTGCGGTTATAGTTTGGAGTTGTGGTGGTGGAAGGTTGCTGTTGCTGCGGCTATATCTGGTTATGGAGTAGTACTTGTCTCGTGTGGTTGTGACGGCGAGTTTTTGTTGCTGTGGTTAATGCCTACGGTTGTGGTGGTGAAGGGTTGTTGTTGCTGCGGTTATGTGATAGTAGCTAAACTATTATTATTCAAGTTTCCCAACAGTTAATGATCAAGCTTTGGAACAATGTAAATCTTAATTAATTATTAATGTTTATAATATTTTGCTTTATGGATGCTTTAGAATTGGCTATCTTTCTATTGCTAAACGTCGTAATCCCCGAGAGGGGGTGGCCGTGGCTGAATCGCCTTCATATTCTTCCATAAGTCGAGACAACTCACTCATTATCTATATTGTACCTGTTCACGGGGGAAGGTCGCTTAAGGGAGCCCACCTCGCTTTTTCTCTCTTTCCCTCCCTCTCTCTCTTTGGCTTGTATCCATTCGGCCCCATTCAGCCTACTATTTTAAGACGCTTACCCCCATCCAGGTGTCAATATTTTGCTGGTGAACGGTAGCGAGCCAGCATATATATATTTTTGTTTTGACAGCAAGCTAAATTTTTACATTTTTCGATAGCAAAATGTCTCCGGCGAAGCCGGATTTCTCCATGCAATGCTGGTTTGCTATCGCTCGCCAGAAAGAAATCGACACCTGGATGGGGATAAACGTCTTAAGACAGTTGGCTGAAAGGGGCCGAATGGATACAAGCCAGAGAAAGAGAGAAAAGGAGAGAAAGATAAAAACAAGCCGGTGACCCCCCTATTAAGCCTAATCGCGTGATACTAGAGGAAATTTTACTTGAAATCCTAATAGAAATCCAAGAGGTATATCTAATTTAAATTGATACATTAATTATGTTTACGAAAAGCTGCGTATGTGAAATTATAATACCGATACTTTTAAATTAGGTTATATTTTGTTTCTACTACTATTAAGTTAAATACGCTGAATGAACATATCTTAGTTTCACCAACGGATCCACTGATATTATATTGAGTTTAATGTATTCTTAGTAAAAATACTCAACTGAGTTACAGGATTTTTACTCTGTCTCTCTCTCTCTCTCTCTCTCTCTCTGTTATTTTGCGATGTAGGAGAAGGAAACTGTTATTAATAAGTCCAATTAAGCATCTGATTAGAATTTTCCTGTTGCCCTGTTAACACTAATTGAGTGGTCGTTAACGGAAGTAAATAATGGTACTGGGGTTGCGGTAGGCAAGGATATAACATGTTTATGGGCGGAGCGGAAGATATATTGTAGCGGTTGTGATTGACTGCTTCAAGTGTGGATAAGAACAATTAACTGGCTTAATATAGTTGTCTTTTATAATGGCTAAATGATCGAGTGGGTATAACCTGTAAGGTGAACTTTGATATTTCTATTAGGGAATGGAAAGATAGTTCTCTGCATAAAATCAATACGTTTATTGAATAATAGGAACTATTTTCCCAGGATTGGTGGTGTACAATTTAACATCGGATTGTTGTATGTGTTTAATTATATAACGCTACTTATGTTGTGTGACAATAAACCAGTTGATGTGCAATTGAAATCCTCAATATTGTATTTCTAAAGACTGAGGTATTGAAGAGGAAGTAATTCATCACATTCATAAATGTTATTGTATGTAATCAAGTCGTTTAAAAAAAATAGTAATTGAACAATAATTATGATACTGTATGAAACATAACCTGCTTCCTACGTTAGAATAAGAGTAAAGCGCATACTGTATATAAGTATACGAATGTGGTCGTATTCATTGTCAGTATATATGTGACATGTATACGTATTCAAGATCAATGTCAAGTTTATTGGTGTGTATGTGAGTGTGTGTGCGCGTGCGCGTGTGTGTGTAAGTTGATAGAGATGTAAGGTCGAACTTCCAGCCATGTACATCTTTTATCATGGTGACGGGCCGTTTGGTTGAGATGGGGAGGCAAGGGGTAGGGGCAACAACTCACACACACACACACACAAAGAGATAGATTGATAGAGAGAGTGTGTGTGAGAGTGAGTGAGAGTACAAAGGAGTGAGAGTGAGAGTAAGAGAGTGTGGAATATGTAGGGTGATCTATGATGCCCAGGTGCACTCCCATCTTGAATAATTATGCTCCCTTATCTTAGCAGGGATGTCCATCTTCCCATTAACGTCTTCTAGACTAGGTTGAAGAACGAGCGTGCAGCCTGAGTACAACACTTGGTGCAGAAAAGTGGCATCTCGCGGCCCCAACTATCACTGCAAGACAGAAGAGATGTGGTTGTCCTAATCTCTGGGACTGCTCTCAACCAGTGAAGTTTCATTCCATGATCCAAAGTAAATGGAACAAATTTGCCCAGGTTCATTCTGTCAGTACTAAAACTTAAACTCAATATATGAAGGTCCTGGCTCAAAAATCGTTGCTGGCTACAAATTCACTGCTACCAAATGTGTTATGCCCACAATGTGAATTGAAGCAGTGCAGACCACCACCAGTACTGCATCACAAGAACATAAAAAGCCTAAGGAGAGAGGACCAGCCCACCCTTCATACGGCCCTACGAAAAACAAGAATGCCGTAGGTAGCCGCATGGACAACAACATCATCGGATCTTGCCCTTCTAGCTCGAACCGGATACAAACCAGCATACGCAGAACTAAGACAGACTATGTCACTCAGCCTGGCAAAAATATGCCAGCTAGGTTTGATACTAGCGCTTCCAGGTCTGAAGACTGAAACAATCCTATGTAGGAGACTGGGAAAATTAGGTTTAATACTAGGCATCAGGTCCAAAGACAGGTAGCACCAAGTGTTCATGGTAAACCTGCTAAGCTCGACACTAGCAAGTCTGGTTTAAAGTTGGACTCATTGCGCTCGATAACAAAACAAGTGCAAACTTGCGTAACAGCGAGGCTCAATGCTCACCATCTAAGTCATCAACTAGAATAACGGCCGCCGAGATTCACCTCTACCCTTTCCTTTGCATGTGGTGCAAAACCTTGCACAGCTAGCTGTCCGAGACCTAGCCTTCAAACAGAACAGAAGAAAGAGACTGCAAGTTATACCCCAAAGAAGTCCATGCCTAACCAGATGCTCAAGAAAGACAAGTGTCATAATAAAAGCCCAGTACACCACACGAAAGAAAAATCACTGAGTCCCCCTTCGGCACCAGGGAAATCACTAATTTAAATATGAGTAGAGTGTCTCTAATTGCTAGTCCCTTTTTGCTGTCTAGTACAGCAAGGAGAACAAAACACACATTTCTATCCTTGTGTTTCACTATTTAATTTTTATATTATTACGATCGAGCATTCCCGCTTCAACGTAATTTTGAATATTAAGTAGTAGAGATATAATTGCGAAAACACTGGACACCCGAGTTGAGCACACCTTTATTTTAGTGATTCCCATATAGCAAATGTTCATTTTACTTGACCTAGAAACAATAGTAAAAAACATAAAGAGAAAACGTGAACTTATGATTGAAATAATGACTAACTTCGCTAAAGTCCAACTCTTATATCAAAATAAATTGAAACACTTTTACCATTTCGAATTGTACTAACTTCCTGTATGTACTTGTATTTAAATATAACTGAAGTTTGATTAATCTAAGAACCAACATAATTAAATAATTGCATACATAGATCCTGCATATGTTAAGATTGTACTTTAGAGCATGCATCTGAAAGCATGTGCGCCCTTTTAACTATAACTCAAGTAAAAGCTCATTCTTAATTAGCCATGTGAATTGTGTATATATATGTTCTTTGTATTTATAAATATAATTGTGTGACTCTATATCCAATATTGTATGAATAATAGTGTTGTTCTGTACCTATTGTATGCCTATCTGTTTGATTGTAGTAATATATTAAATACATAATTACATTTTCCTGTAAGTAGATCTCACCAATAACCAGACTTGCTCTCTAACAAATGAAATGGGATGATGGAGCAAGTGGTAAATGATGAATCAAGCAGAATACACTCTATGATATTAAGATATCATAGTTAGAATTTGCATAATAAGGTTGGACTTTATGGGAAGGTGTCAAATCCGACCCTTTGTTCTAGTAATGTAGGAGTTGTGCACGTCCCAGCACACCAGCACATAACCGCGATGCCTCTTCACTCATATTATAATTATGTGAAAAAAAAAATGAAAAAAAAAAAATGAAAATAAATAATATATATATATATTAAAGAGAGAGAGAGAGAGAGAGAGAGAGAGAGAGAGAGAGAGAGAGAGAGAGAGAGAGAGAGACTTAATGTGTTCAAATGTATGCATAAAATAATGCAAAATATACAGTAGTGTATGTATGTTTGTTTATCTTTGTCTCTTATTTATTCATGCGATTTCAATATTTGCATTAGCCTTTGTTTGTTGCGAAGCTCCTTGCTGTATTGAGACGGCAGCGGAAGGCACTAGATATATCATACAATCAAACTATGCATTCCACCAGCTGAATCTGCTCAGTAGTTGTATCCCACTATGTATATACCTTTTGTCTAAATTGCGCAGTGTTAATGCATCAGTATTTCTATGATATATCCGTTGGTATTTATGAAATTATTGAAATTAAGTACATCATAAAATAGTTTCAATATATCTCCCGTCGATTTACCGTGATGCTAATTCGCAATCTCATAATTCCTTTTCCAGTATTTTAGCCATTCAACTATACCTCCAATTCAGGTACCTCCTATATAAAATGCTATATCACCTATTTGTCATCCTGCTGTGATAACTAACGCGAGTTGAACGCTTACTTCCGTCTTGACCTAACATTAAAATATATCGTATGGCAGTGGCGCCAGATCGGGGGGCCAAATTGCCTATAGCACACAATTGTGTGTGGTGTGAAAAGGTTTTACATTCACCTTCATATCGAACAGCCATATAATTTTACGCTGTACTCAGACCGAAAATTAAATACATAAATTGGTAGAGTTACTAAATAAAAAAAGGATACTCATTGTACTGTTTGCAAACAAAGGAAAAGGTAATATCAAAAGATATAAATTCAAGAGTTAACTAATGGAACAATGACAATTGCAATGATCGAAAAAGATGGGATTATGAAATGAACTCAAGGAGGTGGATTCCAAGACGATTTTTTGGGAATTTTTTTTTAGAAGAAAGAGATTAGTAATAGCTACTGCAAAATATAAGGCTGTAAAAGATAGTCTGAGAAGAGAGTTAAGTGGATGAAACAGCTTTTGATGAAGTATAGCCTGTAATAGTTTGTGGTACTTCAAATCTATTAATCAATTTAATATTGTATTAAAACATAAGATATTTGTGTCTACAATACGATACCATAAGACTTTTCACCTATGCATATGTACTTGCCCATCCATGCATAATATTATACATCATAGAAGCCAATAATATTATTCGGGTTCAATCTTACAAAGGGGCCTCCACCCTAGCACATACACCACAGCTCAAACACACACTATTGATCCTGTGGTCTGAGTGAGGCTGCTGGACCTGTGTCACTCTTACCTCTCTCTCTCTCTCTCTGTATCTCTCTCTCTCTCTCTCTCTCTCTCTCTCTCTCTCTCTCTCTCTCTCTCTCTCTCCTAAAACCTCAGAGCAATGTGCGGCTAAGGCAAATAAAGCTAACAAAGTCCTGGGATTTATTAAAAGAACATTTACCTGTAACAACGAGAACATTATTTTGCTGTTATTCAAAAGTAATATTAGACCCCATATTGAATATGGCGTTCAGTTCTGGTCCCCGTATCTCAAGAAAGACATTGAAAAACTCGAATCCGTGCAGCGTAGAGCAACTAAACTAATCCTCTCTCTCTGAGAAACAAGCCATATTATGAAAGGTTAAAGAAATTAATTTTACGTTTAAGAAAAGACTGGACGATCATCTGGTGGAGATTAGATTAATATGAATAAATCAGTAGGTAAGTGTAAATTCCCTTTCAGAATATTTTTGTTCAATACTCTTTAAAAAAACTTTCCTCGTGGGCATTTCCTGACCCATAAGGATACACTTCATCCTATTTTCCATTACAGCTTATATATATATATATATATATATGCCGGTATATATATATATATATATATATATATATGTTTATATGTTAAGGCCTCCGTCAAGATTCAAACTTCAATCAACCCAAATGATACCACACGCTTTAACCCACTCGGACACAGCGCGATAAAGGCTTACCAACCTTTTGCCATATACAGTATACTAGGTATGGAATGAACCTTCCTCAAGTAAGATTTCCCTTCTCCTATATACAGTATATGGTAAGCATTCATCACGCCGTGGCTGAGGGTGGTAAAGCGTGGGATATAATTCTGATTGGCTGCGGTTCACTAATCTATACATAAACATTCTCCATTCATTCCTATTCAGAACCACATCTCTTGCCTGCTCTTCAGTCATCTCTCTATCTTTCAACACATTTTCACACTATCTCTCCATCTCCTCCGAGGTCTTCCTCTCAATCTATTTCCCCTTGTTTCTGAATCATACAGTCTCTTTGCAAGCCTTTCATCTCCCATTCGTTCAACATGTCCATACCAGCACAGCACCCTTCTTTACACTGTGGCCGATAAGGGTTCCTGTTGTCCCATGCTCCTACGTACTTCATTCCTCAATCTGTCTGGAGCGCGTTACTCCACACAGTAAAGAAGCGAACAAAGATGGAAGTGAAAGGTGGGATCAAAGAATGAAGGAGAATTTTGAGGAACGTAAAAAGATGTTCTGGAAGGAGGTACATAGAGTAAGGAAAGGAGAACAAAAGAGAGAAGAGTCAGTGAAAGATGCAAATGTTATTAGTAGAAGATTTGCAAGTGAGGAAAATATATGTTGAGTATTTTAAAAATGTGCTAAATTTAAGAGACGGAAGAAAGGCAGTGTTTGAAACAATGGTTGGTAGAGGTAGGCTTCCCAGGTGGGAGGGAATGAATGCAAATATTGGGAAGAATGAGGTTAAAAAAACAGTGAGTCAAATTAGAACAGGTAAAACAGAAGGTATGGATGGTATTACTGTTGAGAAGGGTGTAGATGTGTTAATAAATTGGCTGGTGAGAATATTCAATGGGTGCTTTGTTGTGTCATTGGTACCATTAGACTGGAGGATTGCATGTATAGTACCTTTGTACAAGGAGATGAGAGACCAGCAGGAGTGTTCAAGTTATAGATGTATTAGTTTACTATCAGTTGTTGGAAAGCTGTATGGCAGGGTCTTGATAGAAAGGGTAATAAAGGGTACAAAAGGTGCAATAGGAGAAGAGCAGTGCAGTTTTAGGAGGGGAAGAGGGTGTGTGGATCAAATTTGCGCAGTAAGACAGCTATGCGAGAAGTATTTAGAGAAAAGTAATGAGGTATTTTGAGCTTTTATGGATTTAGACAAAATGTATGATAGTGTGGATAAAGAAGCAATGTGGAAGGTGCTAAGGATTTTCGAAATTGGAGGGAATTTGTTAGGAGCAGTCAAGAACTTTTCTGTAAAGAGCAGAGCGTGGGTTAGAGTAGGAATTGATTTGATTTTGCCCCGAGGGGCGAGTTTATTGAGCAGCGCCCCCCATCCTGTGAGGGGACAACCACTAGTAAGGCGATACATACTGCTCAAAGAGCCATTATTCCACTGAAACAACAGCATCGTCGTCTGGTTACATTCATATTTGTGTTTATAAGTCAGGTTGGCATTATTCAGATGTGTTATTATAGTTTCCTCATTTAATTGTCACATGGTCTGTATAAAAAAAAAAAAAAAAAAAAAAAAAAAAAAAAAAAAAAAGCAAGCAAGCTTGTGTTGTAGGAATTGAGTTAAGTGAATGGTTTGAGGTAAATGTAGGTCTGTGACAGGGCTGTGTAACATCACCGTGAATGTTTAATGTATATTATATGGTTGGTGTGATGAGGGAGGTAAAATTGAGATCTATGGGTAGAGGATTGGGTTTGTTAGGAAAGAATGGTTTTGAGGGGGAGTTGAATCAGTTACTGTTAGCCGATAACACAGCACTGGAGGCGGATTCAAAAGAGAAGTTGCAGCGAGTAGTAAAACAGTTTGGGGTGGTATGTGAGAGGAGGAAGCTGAGGGGGAATGCCAATATTTGTAAAGTGACAGTGTGTAATAGAGAAGTTCGTAAAGTAAATCTAAATGTATAACTGGATGGGGAAATTCTAGAACAAGTAGAGTGTTTTAAATATCTAGGAGGAGTAATAAGTAGGGATGCAGGTGTGGGAATGGAGGGAGGTAAGACAGAGAGTGTGTGAGGGAAGGTAAGTTTTCGGAGCAATGGGAAGCATGTGGAAGGTGAGAAATCTCGGAATGAAAGCTAATAGTGCAATATATGTATCAAAGGATAGTTGTATGTATGGGGCTGATACATGGAGTGTGAATATACAAGATAAAAGAAGGCTGGATGTGATGGAGATGAGCTGCTTGAGGAGTATGTGTGGAGTGACACATAGAGACAGATTGAAAAATGCCTAGAAGGGATTTGGGCAGGCATTGTGGTGTGTTCCGCTGCATGTCTGCCTGCTGAGACCAGAACCACTCCTGGAGATCTGTATATGAATTTGTATTATTATTATTATATTTGTTATTTTTTATTCGAGTTCTGTCTCGAGTCGGCCACCCATAGCTATGGTGTATGTGCCTGAGTATATACATACATACAAATACAATTTGTGTGTGAAACTATTTTTACGTGTATAGCCCGTGTAATTTGTCTCTTTCCTGACAGTTAAATTTTTGTCCTCAACCTTCCGACTCCCCCTTCCCCCCTATTTCCTTCTTCTTTTATTCCTCTTCCTCCATCCCAAAAACTTCCTCCCCTCTCCCTCACACATCCATGTACAAATCGTTTACTTTTTTTTCCAAGGTTATTTTTCCTTCTCTTATCGCCCAGCTCTCTCTCTCTCTCTCTTAATATATATATATATATATATATATATATATTATATATATAGATATATATATATATATATATATATATATATATATATATATATATATATATATATATATATATATATATATATATTGTTTGCATATGCATGTATGTGTGTGTGTATGTGTGAAATATGTACGGTAGCTTATGTACAGTATACAGTGTATACATTATATACTGTATATATGTACTAGAACATTTTATCACTCATGATATATATGGCAGTTGTAATAATAGTACACATTTGTTTTTAGAGGAACAAATGAAAGTTAGAGAATAGAATAAAAGATGAAACCGAAAAGGGAGTGTTGGGTAAAAAGAGAGGGTAGACTTGACAATGGGTAGGGTGACAGGGGTAGACCAGCTGCCTTTGATGGGGTGAGAGTTATGAGTCCTGACGTGGCTAGCTTCTATCGTCTGGATAGAAACAACCTTCAAGGGAGTGGTAGAACCCATCCCACAATTGTCATTATCATAATCATTAACAACAAAATCATCACCTTAAGCATCATCATCATAATATTAATAGCAATGATGATAAATATTTCAGTAAAAGGGTGTGCAAGGGTGTATAATGTCTCCATGGTTGTTCTATATACAGCATATATATATATATATATATATATATATATATATATATATACAGTATATATATATATATACATATATATATATATATATGTACCGGTATATATATATATATATATATATATATATATATATATATATATATATATATATATATATATATATATAGATATATATATATATATATATATATATATATATATATATATATATATATATATTATATATATATATATACTGTATATATATATATATATATATTAATATAATTGTTTACTGTATATATGGATGGAGTCATTAAAAGAAATACTAGGAAGAGCAGTTAAAGTGGACGTTGGTGTATCGCTGAAAAGGGAGGGAAATGAGTGGAAGCTGCCTATACTGCTGTTTGCTGATGATACAGTTCTGATGAGCGATAATTAATGGGAGTTGCAGGGTCTGGTAAATGAGTTTGGAACAGTGTGCGTCAAACGAATTTGAAGGTAAATGCGGGGAAGAGCAAGGTTATAGTCTTCGAAAGGGGTGAAGTCACAGAGTGTGAGGTGAAGTTGAACGGTCAGACTATGGAGATCGTCAACTCTTTTAAGTATCTGGGCAGTGTGTTGAGTAAAGATGGGACTATGGATGAAGAAGTGCGGGAGAGGGTTGTAGGAACGCTGAAAGCAGTAACAAGAAATAGGGTGGTCAGTATGGAAGTGAAGAAGTCCTTGCATGACAGTGTGGTAATCCCGACACTGATTTACGGAAGCGAAGCATGGACGTTGGTTGAGAGACTCAGACCAAGAGTGAGAGCGGTGGAAATGAGTTACTTAAGAAGTGCGTGCGGAGTTACATGGAGGGATAGACAGACGAATGAGGAAGTAAGAAGGAGGTGTGGTGTGGAGGTAGATGTGCTGGAAAGTGTGAAAAGGAACAACTTGAGATGGTTCGGCCATATGGAACATATGGAAAGCGAGAGAATTACTAAGAGGGTGTACGAGAGAGAGGTGGAAGGACAGAGAGGGAGAGGTAGACCGAAGGAGAGGTGGAAGGATGGAGTGAGGAAGTATATGGATGATGGAGGTGCTGGTTGGGTGGAGGGGCATCGACTGACTGGGGACAGAGGTGCATGGGGACGGTTCGTTCGTGGCCACCCCTTCGGGGATCACGGCGTCGGGCAATAGATAGACAGAGAGATATATAATTGGAGTTCTGAAATAAATACAAATAAGAGCAGTGGATTTTGGTGTACCCAATAAGGGAAGGAAATGAGTGGAAGTTGCCTGTACTGTTGTTTGCCGATGATACAGTTCTGATGAGTAACAATGAATGGGAGTTGGAGGGTCTGTTAAATATGTTTGGAACAGTGTGTGAAAAACGGAACCTGAATGTAAATGCAGCGAAGAGTAAGGTTATGGTCTTTGAAAGGGGTACAGTCACAGAGTGTGGAATTTGTTTGAACGGTCATGTTATGGAGAATGTCAGCTCATTTAAGTATTTGAGCAGTGTGTTGACTAAAAAGGCAGTAACAAGGAATAGGTTGGTTAGCATGGAAGTAAAGATGTCCTTGAATGATAGTGTGGTTATCCCGATATTGACATATGAGAGTGAAATGTGGACGTTGTTGGAGAGACACTAATCAAGAGCCAGAGACGAGAACATTAGTTATTTTAGAAGTGTGTGTGGAACTAAATGGAGGAATAGACAGACGAATGAGGAAGTACGAGGGCGGTGTGGTGTGGATATGCTGGAAAGTGTGAAAAGGAACACCTTTAGATGGTTTGGCCATATGAAACTTATGGGAAGCGAAAACATTACTAAGAGAGTGTATATATACATATATATATACATATATATATATATATATATATATATATATATATATATATATATATATATATATATATATATATATATATATAAATATATATATATACATATATATATATATATATATATATATAATATATATATATATATATATATATATATATATATATATATATACTATACAATATATATATATATATATATATATATATATATATATATATATATATATATATATATATATATATATATATATATATATACTGTATATATATAATGAGGCTCAGACTTATTTGAAAATAGATGTATAGTTATATAGACATAAATAGGTAAACAGATTTTGGGCAGAGAGAGAGAGAGAGAGAGAGAGAGAGAGAGAGAGAGAGAGAGAGAGAGAGAGAGAGAGAGAGAGAGAGGGGGGTGGGGGGGGAGGGGAATGAGAGTGCAAGATAAATGGGCGAGTAGGTTATTATTATAGCTAAATATTACGTCATTACGGAAGTTATTAGTCATCAAATTGGATGCCATTCTACTGAGGTAATGAGGAGGAAGGAATTCCGTGGCGGCCTGGCTGACTGGCTGGGATATGGTGAACTGTTGGTTGGCTGGTTGGCTGACTGGCTGGGATATGGTGAACTGTTGGTTGGCGGCCTGGCTGACTGGCTGGGATATGGTGAACTGTTGGTTGGCTGGTTGGCTGACTGGCTGGATTTAAGAGGAATGTTGGCTGACTAGCTGGGATATGGTGGACTATTGGCTGACTGGCTGGCTGATTTGTTTATGATAGACTTTTGGCTAACTGGAAGGGTTATTTTGGACTGTTGGCTGACAGGTAGACTAATTGGTTGAGTTATGGTGGACTGTTGCCTGACTGGGGTATGGTGGACAGTTGGCTGACTGGTTTGTTGACTGGATGGATTATGTGGAGTGTTGGCTGACTGGTTGGCTGATGAAGGTATTGAGGGATATCCTTTACAACGCCTGGCTGGCTGAATAATTGGGTTATGGTGAACTGTTGGCTGACTGGCTGGGTTATAAGAAACTGTTGGCTAGCTGACTGGCTGGGTTATGATGGGCTGTTGGCTGACTTGTTGGGTTATGATTGACTGGCTCGGTTGTTGTTGTTGTTGTTCCCCTAGCTGCCTGGCCGAACAGCCCCAAGGCTCCGAGCAAGGCCCAGGCCGTAACCGAGCGCCCCCACAGAACCCTCCCTGCCGACCACAATAAAGCCTGGATGACCGAAGCCACTCCATGGCAGGGAGCTGAGGAGGGTGCAGAAACGCCCGGGAAACCAAACAGGGCCCTGTGCCCCTCAGCAATTATGAAAAGAAAGTTGAGGGGCAAAGGAAAATGTGACGCTTTGGCTTCCAATCTTGGTAGATTGGGAGGTCAATCCACGGAAGGGACGCTGTCACTTGAGATCTAGAAAATATATAAGTAAAAGGAACAGTCAGAGTAAGCTATGGGTATGGCAGAGATCGCTCAGTTCTCACTCTGATAGACCAGCCCATCACCACTGACTGGCTCGGTTATTGTGGACTGTTGGCTGACTGGCTGGGTTGTTGTGGACTGTTGGCTGACTGGCTTGGTTGTTGTGGACTGTTGGCTGACTGGCTGGGTTGTTGTGGACTATTGGCCGACTGGCTTGGTTGTTGTGGACTGTTGGCTGACTGGCTTGGTTGTTGTGGACTGTTGGCTGACTGGCTGGGTTGTCGTGGACTGTTAGCTGACTGGCTGGGTTATTGATGACTGTTGACTGACTGGGTTATGATGGACTGTTGGTGTGACTGACTGGGTTATGGTGGACTAATGGTTGACTAGCTTTGTTGTGGTGGACTGTTGGCTGTCTGACTGGTTTGTGGTGGACAGTTGGTTGGCTGACTGGGTTATGGTGGACTGTTGGTTGACTGACTGTGTTATAGTGGATTGTTACCTGACTGGTTGGGTTGTGGTGGACAGTTGGTTGACTGGCTGGGTTATGGTTGACTTTTGTTTGACTAACTGGGTTATAGTGGATTATCAGCTGACTGGTTGGGTTATGGTGGACTGTGGGTCATTTTAACTGGCTGGCTGATTGTTTGGTTGTCTGACTAATTGGTTGACTGGGATGCTGACTGGATGAATGACTGGCTGACTGACATGCTATTTAGTTTACCGAATGACTGGCAAAAGGTGACTAGCTATCTGATAGACTTACTGACTACTGCAGGGTTTAATGGTTGACTGGCTGGCTGAGTTACATACTGAATATTTGGTTGAGTGGCAATTTGGCTGACTGGAATGTTGGTTAACAGACTAGTTTGCTAATTGGTTGATCAAACATTAGTTAGCTGTTTCATTGCCTAATAGACTAGCCCATTGCCTGGTTGACAACGTAATTAGTTAGCTTTCTGAATACTTGACATATTAAATACTTGACTGGCTGACTGGTTGGTTATTTGACTGGCGGAACCGTTGGCTGGTTGACAAGCTTATTGCCTGAATGGTGATCGATTATAATAGCTTGACTATTTTTTAAATTTCCAAATTGCGCTACAAGTATCTCGCTACGTGCTATCTGGCTGTTTGACATATATTTTGCTAACTAATTGGCTACTGACCAACTGCTAGGTAAACTGTTTCATTGACTGGCTGGTATGTTAACTCTGTGATTGGTTGGTTGACTGCCAAATGTGTTGGATGGCTGATTTTTAGCCTCGCTTGATTGATGATTAAATGACTGACAGAATGTTTGACTAGCTGGTTATTAGATTTCTAGACGACTGTCTGTTTGACAAGCTGATTGGTTCGCTTAAATGATAACTGTTGTTTGAGTGGCTGGTTGACTGGATGGATGATTGACTAGCTTGCTGACCGTATATTTGCATTTTATATTATTCAAAAATTTCCTGACGAGTTCACTTGGTTGGTTGACTGTTTAGCTGCTTGATTTGCCAGTTTCTTCACTTGTAGCTTAGAAATCTTGCTACCTGTTATGCTGATGTTTGTCTTTACTGATCAAGTGGTGTACTGATGAGAAAGGTTAATTGTAATGTGCTAGACTTTTCTTACAGATATGTATTGTCACACTCATTTCCTATGTAGGCAATGCGTTCTAGGTGACTCTCAGTATGCCTTCCAACCCAAATGTAAATATGGGACGCATATGCAAGTAACCACACGTGATATTTCATAATCTATGGACGAAGTTAATATAATAGATGTAGTTTATCATTAATGTCCGGCATTGGAGGCCATGCACACGAGCAGCAAATAAACAAAGGTATATAAACGATAATCAATTGTCTTTATTTGGCCATAATTATAATTATTATGGGATGCACAGACAAGTAACATTATTATTACGGAGACCAAAACAAATGGATACAGTATGGATTAGACATAATCACATGGCTGTGAAGGAGTTTATCCGAATGGTTCTCAAGATCAAAAACAACAGTCATGGAAAATATAATTACAAACTGTAGGCAGTATTATGCTCTAGTAATAGTAAGTGTAACAATACTGTATAAGCGACACTTACATAGTACATTGTCACAACCGTAGACTGTACTGTATACTGTAAAGTTTGACTTATCCTGTCATTATTACTCTACTGTAACACAAAAGGAAAATCATCATTGTTTCCTTTTGGGCACGGTCGCCCACTGCCAAGTCACTATAACTTGCTTATAAGTCTCCTGGGATTTCACGGGTTTCTCATAACACCTAAGTAAACACAAACATTAAATACAAAATGCATAAATAAATGTATAAGCATAAATTAAAGTAACTAAAAACGATTACATGCCAAGACATCACCGCCATGAGTTTGTCAGGGTTCTGTATGCAGTTTTGTCTCTCACCGGGCACAGGACTTCCCATAGTCATATGTATCTGAATACAAAATCTCAACTCAGTATTATCATAAAATATGGCGAAAATTCTAAATTGTATTATCTAAAGCTCACATCTGATGATCCTCAAGTACGACAACAAAAACAAGAAAAATGTCGATCCCACAATAGTGTCCTGCTTCGACGCAAACAACAATAATTACAGTAATCGCAAAGAAAGGGAAAGACGAAAAAGGAACGGTAAGAGGGAGCTTAAGAGGGGCTTTTTATTTTAGGGGGTCTAATGGCAACGTAACTATTAATTTAAGAGGCGGAATAGCATCATCAGGGCCATTATTTTGATAGTAAAGAGGGGAGTAGGGAGAGGCGGGAAGTGAAGTGAGAGGAAGAGAATGGTAGGTGTGTGGGGGCGGGGGGAACAGGAGAGAAAGGGAAGAGAGGAGAGTATAAAGTGGATAGGAAAATGAAAAATAAAAATACAAGGACACTAGGCTGGAACTAACTGGCATGGAATTAGTGAATACAAACGGGGAGAGGTGAGAATATTTAAGGAGTCGAGAAAAGGGAAGAAATAAGAAGAAAAAACAAACAATAAGAGACAAAGGAATGTTCATTGTCAAAAATTACCATACAGTTGAGAGAGAGAGAGAGAGAGAGAGAGAGAGAGAGAGAGAGAGAGAGAGAGAGAGAGAGAGAGCGAGTTATGTTGAGGCGGGAGTGGGGAAAATTAGTTGAAAACATTGTGAACAGTTATGGAAGAAGAAAATAGCAAGTGAGTGACATAAGAACTATGAGATAGAGGAAATATAATAAAAGTGTTATGCAATTATATTAAGGTCTGGGTTATTGCATGCTCAGTTGGATAATTCAAACAAAAGGGAAACATATACTGTATATACACAACAAGTATATTATACATAAGATAACGGGTATACAAAATACAAACAATCAATGAGCGATGAAAATATACAATGTATCGTGTCTTTTGGTTATAACGTAGTCGTTGATGTATGGCGAAAGCAGACAATAATAAAAACCCTAATTAAGTACAATATCTGGCTCTACCAGAAGCATTCTTGTAATTGTGAACTAATATGATAATAATACTGTAAGTTCAGGTCCCGGAGAACTTCAATGTGGTAATATCACGGATCCTATCTTGATCTGGGTCCTTGTGAACAGCAGACACTAACCTTAACACTCTGGGTTCTACCAACACTAAGCTCAATCATGTAACACTATGATTCCTGTCTTGTCTGTATTCTTATCAACAGCAGACACTAACTTTAGCACTTTGGATTTAGCAATACTAAGTTCAACATGCACTAACCTGAATAACAAATAATAATAGCATAGCTTTCACTACTTGAGTTTTTGTAGGGGTTGGGTTTAGCTTTGCAGTGCATGTTCCTATATATCGACACGGGATATGTACGAAGAGTGTGTGCTAAACCTTTAACCTTCTTAATAGTACAGTGGTAGAGCACTGTCGTCCTGTTTGTGGGTCCCGAGTTCGATTCTAGGCAGTTGCAATTATTCATCATTTATTAACCCTACATACTTTGTGTGAAGTGGTTAGATGCCAAGGACGTTTGTAGATTATAATGATATATTATAATGATAGAATATACATATACTGTATATATATATATATATATATATATATATTTATATTAAAACAAAATACACATAAGAAGGTACAGAACACAGACATTTCAATGTGTTTTCATGCTCCTCTTTCACTTTACATTTTTTTCTCTTTCACTCCCTCCCCATTTCTCTCTGTCTGTCTGTCGGTCTGTCTGTCTCTCTCTCTCTCTCTCTCTCTCTCTCTCTCTCTCTCTCTCTCTCTCTCTCTCTCTCTCTCTCTCTCTCTCTCTCTCCATTGAAAATCAGTCAGTAAATATAAATTTCCTTTCAAACTAAATTCTTTTTATCCTATACCAAAAAACTTTCCTTATGGGCATTTCCTGACCCACAAGGTTACACTTCCTCCTATTTTCGATTGCTTTGCCGTCCTAGACTTCTACTATACACTGTCCCAGTTTATAGTAGTATTAAGACTGCAAGGTCTGTGTGTTCTGAGTATCTGTGTAACTGTGTATCTCTCTCTCTCTCTCTCTCTCTCTCTGGTATTCTGCTTTTACCGTTCTCATGCTCCAGCAACCCTAGTTTTTAAAATGTACTTATAATAATTTGTACCACCTCTCCTTCTTTCCCTTTCTCCACATTTGCTCCTTCCTCCCCTCCCCTCCTCTCTACCCCCACTAGCCATTGATCTCATGCACCTGTAACTCCTAAAGAATGAAGAAGAATAAAAGCTGCGTTACTGGTTCACACGGGAGCACGGAAAGAATAGGGAGAGAGAGAGAGAGAGAGAGAGAGAGAGAGAGAGAGAGAGAGAGAGAGTGTGAGAAAAAGAGGGGGGGGAGAATGTGATAGATAAGTGACACACTGATGTCATTAAGGTAAGATTTTGGCAAAAATAGGAAAGAACAATGAAAGGAAAGGTGACAGAAGACTAACATATAGGGTAATATAATACACAGCAAAATGAGAGAGAGCTAAAGGAGAAACTATCGCGTCAACAAAATATGGAAGTGGAAGGAACAGTCCTAAATATGATATTTGTAATTTAAGCAAAGGCAGTGAAAAATTACAAACAGTGGTTGAAGCATCTTGGTATTGTGTCAAGGATGGATATACAAAGAGATGTTTTGAAGAGGAACACAAGGGAGAGAACTGATGGGTATATTGAAGTTTATAAGATGATAAACCAAATGCTTGGGAAGAGAAGAAGTAGATTGTAATATTATACACATATCCGACGACAAACTGTATTAGCTGAGCACAAAAAGTAAATGGAGATAATTTAGACATTATTTTAAGGTAGAGAAAGTTGTTATTAATGTAACATGCAATGCTATAGGCAAGTGTAAGAGTTGACATTAGGAATGTTGCGAATATTAGAGAGTTGGTGAAGGAAGAGAAAAGGAACAATGAAGAGGGGTGTAGGAAGAGAACAGTTTTGGAATGGCTGATGTACCCCGTTTGTATCGTATTATTTACCTTTCACACCTCGAGGACGCCTATATTCATTGTATTCAGGCTATCAGGAGACGCTTCTGTTCAGCTTAGGAGGTATTTTGAAAGTCAGAGGGTTAATTGAGATAAATTTTACACTTTTGATTCTAAGAGAGTCTTCCGAAAATGAGTAATATCGTCTTATATTAGCCTGCATAAAGTGGATGGGACTCATCAGCCTTGGGTCGACAACCCATCTATGGGAGACAACCTTATACAAATCCGGGTGGTTGGGACTCGTCAGTCTTGGTCGGTAACCCATCTAGGGGAGACAACTTTAAATAAATCCTTACTGCTTACCTAAGGGTGAAGCAGGTTGGTGGATAAAATAGCCGCCCTTCACTGTAAACAAAATTGTGCTAAAAATACATAGAAGTCCTCTGAGTCGGATGGACCCTAAGTTGAGTGTTCAGTCCTGTAAGTCCTTCATAAACTGGCCGGATTGTCCTAATGGGGAATAGGTTCACTTGGGGCGTTTTGTGTATGGCCACCCTCAACGGGAGTTAGGCATCGGGCAATGGATAGATGGATGGATAAAGGGAGAAAGCGTCCTGGTATGATGAAGGGGTTAACAAGCAATATTATGCCGATTTAATATATTTTTTGGATAAGTTAGGATTTCCTTTGCCAACACTGCCTTCAAACAGTGAAATCAATTTATAAAGAGTTGCTCAATATCAGCTAGACATGTGGCCATCTGTATATAAGAAGACGGAAAGAGATGGCTAATGTTAAACAAATCTAACGAAATATTTACATAAAGTTACTTAAAGCAAGAGAAAAGTGGGAGTGCGAATATACTGTATGTGTAGATTGATATGATATATCAGTGAAGCAAAATTAAATGCTAATGCATGGGAATAGAATATGCGGAGAGGGAGAAATGTTACAGCCAAATAATTGTTAGGATAATAGAGTAAATAGTAAATATTTGTGTAACATAAAATATAATAAATTCATTAAAATGGGAATGAACGGGAAAAGTAGGAAAAAGACATTTGAGAACTAGGACATAAATTAATAAAGGCATTGTGTGTGTGTGTGTGTGTGTGTGTGTGAGAGAGAGAGAGAGAGAGAGAGAGAGAGAGAGAGAGAGAGAGAGAGAGAAAAACAAAAAGTGAGTGAGTTACAAGGAGTTATTAGGAATAGTTAGTATCTCAGAGACTTTGCGGTCCATTCCGGAGAGATACTAGAAGTGGAAGAAGAGAGACTGTTGTGTGCACTATACTCGTTACAGAGTGTGCGATTAACTATCTACTCTCTTCTTGAACTGCTCTACTGAAGAACTGTTTACATCTTCTAAGGGAATTTTGTTCCAGGTAGATCAAATCTTATATGTTAAAAAAGTGTCCACAAATACTAATGCTGCACCTTTTCAATTATAATTTCCAGCTATGGTTGCGTGTTGTATTCATATTGAAGATAAACATTTTGCTATAATCCACATTGTCAAACCCATTAACTATTTTTCTTAAATCAATGATCTGATCTCGTATTCTGCGTGTCTCAAACGGAAAGAGATCACGAGCTTTCAACCGTCCTCACAGATCAGTCTTCTAATCAATGAAATACACTTTGTAGCTCTAGCTTGTACTCATTCCAGTCGCTTTACATCTTTCTTGTGTGTTGGAGAACAAAATTGAACAACATATTCCAGGTGAGGCCATATCAGAGCGTTGTGAAGTGTGAGGACTATTTCCTTATTTCTATATATAAAATGCCTCCTAATATAGCCCAATAATTTATGAGATTTATTTTCTACTTCAATGTACTGTTTGGAAAACTTTAGGTCACTGCTAATCAAAACACCCAAATCCTTTTCTAAGTCAGTCATTTCCAAAGGCATTCCTAATAGCGAATAGCCTGACTTGGGGTTTGCTTGGCCGATATGCATCACCTTGCATTTTTTCCAAGTTTAGAGACATCTGCCATGTCTCCGACCATCCACCCAGTCGGTTGAGGTCCATCCTGAGCTGTTCAACCCCTATGAGGTTCTTCACATTCATTCCAAGCTTTACATAATCTGCAAACTTGGAGATCACACTCAACAGACCAATATCGATGTCATTGACATATATTATAAACAGAAGTGGGCCAAGGACAGATCCCTGTGGAACTCCAGAAGTGACTGGAGTCCACTCAGAAGAAACGCCCTTGATTACCACTCATTGTTGTCTACCTGTAAGCCAAATTTCTATCTAATTTGTGACCTCTGTATTGATAGTATACCTAGTGCACTCACATTTCACATTAGCTCGTAATGAGGCACATTCTCAAAAACGTTTTGAAAATCTAAGTAAAGGATGTCTATGGCTTTACTTTTGTCATACCCACTCAGCATTTCATGGACAAACTCAAGCAATTAATAAGACATGACCAGTATTTCCTGAATCCATGTTGGGAATCTGTAATTAGATTGTGGATTTCTAGGTAGTCAACTATCTTGTCTACTAGTATCTTTACTAGGAGTTTTACCATGATAGAACTTCAGCTAATTGGCTGATAATTGTTTGGACACTCATGATCCCCTTTCCTAAATATTGGGGTCACATTGGCCAGTTTCCGGTCTTCAGGGACCTCTCCATTGTCTAGTGATTTATTGAGGATTGTTGCCAAGAAAGGTGCGATTTCATCTCGCACTTCTCGTACATCTCGGGGAAGAAAGCTATCTGGGCCAAGAGAGAGAGAGAGAGAGAGAGAGAGAGAGAGAGAGAGAGAGAGAGAGAGAGAGGGGGGGCGGGGGGGGGGGGGGGGGGAGAGGGCGTCTAGGCGGTATAGCTGCTATCTTCAGAAGCACTTGATTGATAAAAGAATTCCAAATCCCTCTTTCTTTCACTCCACTTTCACCTTTCTTGTTTTCGCTTCTCCGTTTTATCGGTTATATTTGTCATTATTTTGGCTCAATTATTTGATAGTTTGGTTTGTTTATAATAACTACGTTTCTTATGTATATAGTTGTATAAGATGACATATTGCTAACAATGGTACATAATAAATATATAAAATATATATTGAGCTTTACAAAGCTATTTAAAAAGAATATGCTGGAAATATGCTTCTCGCAGCTATTCCCTCTCACACTCCCATCACTATATTACGTTGGTATTTTACCTTTTCGTTAAACTGCGTCGCAGATGTAAGCTACCGAATTGAAAAAAAGTGTTGTTGTTGATGTTTGGTTATTTCTTCTGATTGAACTTTTTGTTTTCAAGGTATTAAAGCTTGGGGTTTTCAACGTATTTGTTGTGATATTGAGCAAATAGGAAATATATGTAGCCTATATACAAAACACCTGCGCCTTCAAACGTGCAACATATTTAAATTTCGCATCAATTCCAGATTATTGTACATACCATACGTCACTTATCTTATAGATTTATCATATCCATTCATATCTTGCGTTGTCGCTTATGTTTCATCTATTGAATTTTGTCTATTCCCAAATTTTTTAATTATTCATCAACTCTATACCTCAGTGTTATATCCATCTCACAATCCATTTATTAGATTATTGTTTTGCTTGCTTTCAAAATTATAGTGCATGTCAATTTTAAACTTCCCTCTCCTTGTAATTTGTAGATTTCCTTTCTTGCTTGCTAGATTTGAACACTTTCTTCCTCGCAATATTGATTTAACTTTCTTCTTTATGAAATTAATTTCCTGTTTGTGCTTTGTCTTCCTCATTTATATATTGCCTTAATTATGTACCCTCAGTAACACTTCAAAATTGTATACAAAATAATATTGTTATTGTCATACTCAGTCGGTTACAATTTGTCCCTGCATTTCCTATACGAATTACATCATACATATTTCGAATAGTCTTAGAACTTTTCCGAAAAATTAACACATTTTCTTGAAGCAGAGTTTCAAATACTTTATTGTACAGAAGTTATCCTTTTCTAAATGTCCTTAACTCACCTTCGAATACATTTATGAAATCCTTGGATGTCAACCTGTCACTAATAAGTACAGTATGTATCTCCATTGCCGATTATTTTAACACTACATTCTAAATTATTTAGTGTATTCCCGAATACTATCACTGTATTCCAGACATCATGTGGTTCAATCCACCTGCCCCTACTCAATTAGTATCACAATATTCTTCCGAATATAAATTTTATTACAACTGTCACCATCTCTCTTTAGCAATATTTTCCTTTTCTTTGCATTGTTAAACAGAAAATCCCCTTGCTTCTTCTACATGTGTCTACTTACCAGCTATCCACCTCCCAAAATTGTTTTCTTTCATAGATATATTTACCTCTCAGCTTCTATACCTTTTTCATATGTGTCTTCATTGTCCTCATTGCCTCGCTTATTCTCCAACTCTGCCCGTCTCTCCCCACTACGACTTTTCTTTTCTCATTGCACTATTACTTCCTTTCCTTTCTTCTCTCCTCCCCCCTCTCCTTATTCCCTTCTGCCCCTCCCTCCAACATACGGCTTGGTTCACACGTGTCTGTCCTGGCCGCACCGTAAAATATGGGAGTCTGACATAAACTTCACACGGGTAAAAGCGGAACAGGTAAAAAAGGAAAGGCGGAGGGTAATCCAGGTAAAGGAGCAGAAAAGTGTGTGTGTGTGTGTGTATGTATGTTCGAGCGTGTGCGTGTGTGTGTGTGTGTGTGTTTGCGCAGACTTTCATTGTTTCTGTATGCACATGCTACGTTCACTATAGTTTTACATTCGTTTGGTTATTTATGTCTTTCTCCACATACTTTAATAATATGTAGCCAAATTGCTACTGCACATTTTTATGTACCAGTTAGATAAATCCAATGTATATTAATAGACAACACAATTGTTTACCTTTTGATATAGCAAATATTGGGCTATAATGTGGTTATTCTCTTGCTTTGCACATGTGTGCATCAATTGTTGCACATATGACGAGATGGCAAGTTATTTTCATTATGTCAGTAATCTTACTGGATGGTAGGTTATTCTTGTATTAAAGCGATATTAGAGACTTGCTATAAGTAAGCAAACTTCTTATGCCTCATAATGTTTGAAAACAATAATTCATGATAGTTTGATAATAATGTTGTTGCAATACGCATGAGTATACGCATAACCTAGAAAACAGCTGATATTGGTTTTATTTGTTTTCCTTCAAACTGTGTTTGTCAAGTGTTAAATGTAAAAAAAATATAAATGGAGATAGACAAAACACAGCATGTACAGTACTGTATCTTATGACCAATATTTGGGACCCTAAAGTTTTTCCGGCCACTTTTGATCAGTATCTATATTTAGTTACACCATTGCCAAGGCTCTTGTTCATACTGTATCGACAAGTACCCTGTTGTAAGATTGCTAAAGTATTCTGAAATAATATACATGTTTGAATTCAGGTGTTTCTAATTTGAAATTGCCAAGAAAAGTCTCCGCGAAAATCGCTTTTGTGAACCGTCCTTAAGAAGTAGGGAAGGGAAAATATAATTGTAAGAGAGAAGGAGTGAAGTAAACGCTTGGAATGATATACATGAATAAATGAAATAATGTAGACAATTAAGGAATTGCAAATTATATACCAATAGAAAGATTGAACGAAATTAAATAGGGAGATAGATAGACCATGAGAAAAGGAAAAGAAGAAAGAAGAGGGAGAATGGTGTAGAATGGTGATGAATTTGGAATATATAAAAACTAAATTACAATGATGTATGCAAAAAAATACACGATCATTAGATCAAATAACATATGATACAATTAATGAGAAAACAAACGCTTGGTAGCCTATTCAACATAAGACGCAATTGTTGGTGTTTATATTATATTTACATATATGTTATTTATCATACATAGTAAATAATGAAACATGTTTAAGTGATAGCATTGACGTACGGGAGTGAAGCATGGACGTTGTTGGAGAAACACAAACCAAGAGGGAGAGAGGTAGAAATGAGTTACTTGAGAAGTGCGTGCAGAGATACACGGAGGGGTAGACAGACGAATGAGGAAGTACGAGAGAGGTGTGGTGTGGATGTTGATGTGCTGGAAAGTTTGAACAGGAACACCTTGAGATGGTTCGGCCATGTGGAAAGTATTGGAAGCGAGAGAATGAGTAAGAGAGTGTACGAGAGTGAATTGGAAGGACAAAGAGGGTGAGGTAACCCGAGAGAGAGGTGGAAGGATGGAGTTAAGAAGTACTGTATATGCGTGAAGGTGGTGCTGGATGGGAGGAGGGTCGTAAAATGACTGAGGACAGAGATGCATGGGTGCGATTCGTTCGTGGCCACCCCTTCGGGATCATGGCGTCCAGCAATAGATAGATATATTATTAATTACAGAATATGAACATTGATTAATGTTATATTATAACAATCTACTTATTGTATTTTGCTTAATGAGATATATGTATACTTACCTAATGTATATGTTTTGCTATGTTTCAGGTACGTAATTTGACCAGGTGACCTGTGAGAGAATGCGGTGAGTAAGGCCATATATCCGTCTATAAATTGCATTGGTTTTCACAAGAGTATTTACAATAGCCTAAATATTCTACACACACACACACACACTTCTGCTCATTCACTGTTAGGAGCATTCTGAATTTGATTGTGTAAATACTATACTAACTGTGTACAAGTCTTGTACGGACGACTGTATTTTACAATACGTACGTACAATATCATTATTTATTTGCTACTGAGGTGTAACCTACTTATATATGCTAGAGTATTAGCCTGTTTGCGTTTCTGTGCGCCCATAGGTTAGTGTGATATTTTCTATAGACAGATAATTTATGTCTGTTTATGTATATGTGTGCATGTGTTTTAATAGTAATATATAAGTATTATTTTGGTCATGCTGTGTACAACTACGTTAAACAGTGTTGCATATAGGTGTGTGTTGCTTTGTTATGTTTTGTAGATGGATATATGACATATTAGTATAGTCATTTTTTTTTTAATTGGCAAAATTGTACTAGTCGCCTTGATCAAAATTACTCTACTTCTAGCTGATTGGCTTGAAATACTGTATAGTATTTTCCTCGTGTTGGTTTTTTCAACCAAGATATATTATTTGAAAACGGTACTGTACCATCAGTAAACGGTACTGTACCATCAGTAAAGTAAACTAAAAATAAAGTAAATTAAAGTTCTCTAGCTCATATCAATCAAGTGTAAAATCGCCAGGTTAATAATTAATAAGGCTATATGTGCGCCTAAAACAAGCATAGCTGTCTGTGTGTTGTACACATACAGGACGAATATGGTGCTATATTTGCACACGCGTTAGTATTTATTTTTGTATTTAGTTTTTTCTATATGAGTGAAGGAGACAAAAGGCAAGTGTCTGTGGCAAGTGCTTCCTCCAGAGTTGAAAGAGTGACAGGGCCAAAATCAAGGGACGTTCGAGCCAAAATTCCTGGACGCACGGCATTTTTAAGCAATTTAAGTCATAGGATGAGGGAAAGACTGATTCTGGGAGAGAGTTCCAGAGCTCAGCTGTTGAATAGAAGAAAGACTGAGAGTAACGTTTCACTCTAGGGTTGGAGAGTTGCACAGAGTAGGGGTTAATTTGTATGTTAAGAACATCAGAACATAAGAAAATGGGAGTCTGCAGAAAGCCGATTGGCCTAAGCAAGGCAGATCCCTGTCCCACACAACCCCAAATCAATTACAAAGCCCAATTATAGGCTCAACACTCTAATACCCTGAGGATCATCTTACCAAAACGGTTAGAGATTAACGCAGGATTATGGGGGTCTGCAGAGCGCTGATTGGCCCAACCCGGCTGATCCCCCTTCACACCCAACCCTTCTCGTCCATATGCTTATCCAATTTTATCTTAAAGCTCCCTACAGTTTTAGATCCCACTATAGCACTTGGTAGTCCATTCCACCCATCTACAACTCTGTTACCAAACCAATATTTGCCTATATCTTTTCTGAAACGAAATTTATCTAATTTGAAACCATTGGTACGAGTTCTTTCGCTATCACTGAGCTTTAGTACATTTGTCATGTCCCCTTTGTTAATCCCACTAACCCACTTGAACACCTCTATCATATCCCCTCTAACTCTGCGTCTCTCTAACGAATGTAAACCTAATTTCTTCAACCTTTCTTCATACGGAAGATTTCTAATATTATGGATCATTTTGTCATTCTACGCTGTACTCTCTCCAATGAATCTATGTCCATTCTGTAATAGGGACACCAAAATTGGACAGCATAATCCATATGGGGTCTCACTAATGACAAGTAAAGTTTTAAGATAACATCAGCAGTTCTGTTACTCACACTCCTAGAGATGAACCCGAGAATCCTGTTTGCCTTATTACGAACGCCTATACACTGTTTTCTAGGCTTCAAATCATTGCTAACAAACACACCTAGATCTTTCTCGCAGTCTGAATTTTCTAATTCTAAATTAGCTAGTTTATATTTAACATTTGTTTGCATCTTCCCTATCTTTAATACCTTGCATTTGTCAATGTTAAACTTCATCTGCCAATTTACTGACCATTCATGTAAGGTATCTAGATCCCTTTGGAGGCACTCTATATCGCTATCTGAATCAATTGATCTCCCCATTTTAGTATCGTCTGCGAATTTACTTATCCTACTAGTTATACCTAAATCTAGGTCATTTATGTATATAAGAAACAACAGGGGACCTAATACCGATCCCTGGGGGACACCACTTTTGACTGCTCCCCACTCTGACTTGGTACCATTTATGCTGACTCTCTGTTTCCTACCAATTAGCCATGACCTAATCCATCCCAACAACGCCCCACCTATTCCATGTTGTTGAAGAGTAAGTCATATATCTGCGTATATCTGTAACATATCTGCAATATTGAGTACCAAATACGTTGCTAATATTTAGGGTTATCTTGAACCTGAATGCTCATTACAAAGTCTGCAGGTTATTATCTACATAGAGTGTGTGTGTGTGCATTTGTGAGCGTGTGTGTATGTTTGTGTGTCTGTGTTTTATTGTGTGTGTGTCTGTGTATGTAATAATAATAATAATAAAAATAATAATAATGATAATAATAAACGGTTTATTGATAATTGCAGCCATAGGCTGAAAATGTACAGGAGGAACAGTTTACAGCTTAACTCTAACTTATATTAAAGCAAGTTATTGCATACGAGCTATTTAACTAGTTACTACTATGTAATAGGTTTGCAGATACCTTTTGAGTTGAGTTAATAGTTTAACATTTTGCAAAGGTTTGCTGATTGATTATGAAATGATTTACTGACTATGTTCACTGTTTACCTAGGATAGAGCTGACACATTTTGTATGAATTGAAGTTTGGTAGCTTTTTTAGTAGTTTGGTTCACTGTTCACTTGGGATAAAGTTACACAATTTAATACTGATATTATTTTTGGAAGGCTAAGTCAAACTGACGAGGCATAATGTTCAAGATTTTATGAGGTACTGAAATATAGACAGTCTAAGCGTGGTGTTTACATGAACGCATTTTCTGGCAATTTTCGATGAACAAGTTATTTATTTATATATTTAATTACTTATTTATTTATTTATTTTATTTATATTCGTACTACTGTGAGGCTTACTCCCAAATAGGAACGGAAACTAGACCGCAGGTAAATTTTGTTAAGTAGCTAATTTTATTATGAAACTTAAATTTTGAAGTTGTCCGGCTACAATTGCCCGTAATAAAGCTTGTGCGACACTGCCTTAACACAGGGTTGGGAGGATTGACACTAGATATGGCGAAGCGTAATGTGTGATTCATCGCACAGTAGGGATTATTCATGGCTTGACTTATTGTTGATTGATTAGGTTCACTACGTAGGGTATGGGGCTGACTTGGTATTTCACGGTTCTGGCACGAATGGTGTGAGTGTATTGCGTATGTGACTGCTCTACTGGGTTAAGGGTAGGGTAGGTGGTGGTGCCTGGGATTTGTGTTCAGACCTTTACCGATTTTTTTGGGTAGGTTGTTATGCCTGCTAGATAGGGTTTCTAACGCCAGAGACCGTAATGTTTTGGGGTACTGTGTGTATGAGAGCCCGTCATTATCTTGAAACCTCTTTCCTTCACTTTTTCAAGTTGTTCTTATTTTGTTGCTATTAGTAGGAAGGTCTATGCCGGGCAGGCATAAGTGAGTTTGGGAAGAATGAAGAACTTTTACCAAAATGGGGGGTTAGATGGGGTGGGTGTTCACTACCTGTTGAGCGCTGGATCCGAAGGTGATGGGAGGTAGGTCAATGCTATCTGATCAGTTCTGTTTTGGCACTCTATATGGCGATGTCAATGGCTGAAGTTCAGTCCTGAAGTTGGTTGACATGATCCTGAAGGGCACTGAAGTCGAGGGATGTGTTGTTAGTGGTAACTCCGATTATTGAGTCATCCACATACTTCCAACTTGCTTCTCTGTCTGGCACTGCATTTTTGATTAAAATAAGGACACATACGGTTCCCATCTTTGTACCTTGTGGGACACCGAAGGTCAGAAGGAGGGTGAAGGATACGGTGCCTTTTAACTGAACGGCTTGTCGGCGGTCAGAGGGGAAATTTGCTAGCCAAGAATCAAGGGAGGGACGTAAACTGTGCTCCGTGGCCTTTCTTATGATGATGTTGTAGTTGACCAAGTCAAAGGCTTTACTGAAAACAAGGAAAGTTAAGCCAACTGAGGTTCTCCTTTTTCTAGGCTGCGGTAGACGAAGTCTAGAAAACTGATGATTTCATATTACCGAATGTGTGTGTGTGTGTGTGTGTAGTGTGAGTGTGTTTGTGTGTAAGTTATGTAGCCGGGAGAGCACATTGACATCATTAGCAAGGGCGGGGATATAAGGGTGCGGTGATTGATTGGGCTGATCTGGTGGACCAATAGGGGCGATGGTGCTGGTGGTGGTAATGAGCTCAGTAGTGCTAGGAGGACGGTGCTGCAAGCGGGGGGGGGGAGTTGTCAGTCTACTCACCATTGGGCCTAGCAGTAAATGTCTGCCATGGTAAACACACACACACACACACACACATATCACCCTTGTATCTGTCTTTTTTTGTAAGATTTTGTTAGTCACACTCGGTATAATTATGTAGAATACTACGTCTGCATAATAATATACAGAATGGCAAGCAAATAATGCTTGATATATTTTTAATTGAATCAACATACATCTTGCATTATGCATAACCTAGTCAGTTTCTTTAATGTTAGCTATAAAGGTTAATACGTATATTTTCTATATTACGTCCATACGTTTATTTTCTAAGCAGGAATGGAGGTTTGGAAATGGAGGTAAAACAGAGAGTATGTGAAGGAAGGAAAGTTTTCGGAGCAATGGGAAGTATGTGGAAGGTGAGAAATCTCGGAATGAAAGTTAAAAGTGCAATGTATCAAGGAATTGTTGTGCCAACAGTGATGTATGGGGCTGAGACAGGGGCTCTGAAGGCAAAGGAGAGAAGACAGCTGGATGTGATGGAGATGAGCTGCTTGAGGAGTATGTGTGGAGTTACTCGTAGAGACAGATTGAAGAATGAAGAGATACGCAGGAGAGTGGGGCAGCAGAAACATTTGTCGGCCAGAGTGGACAGAAGGTCGCTGAGCTGGTATAGTCATGTTGAACGAATGGAAGATGAAAGGCTTACAAAGAGAATATGAGAGTCAGATACAAAGGGAGATAGAGGGGTAAGAAGACTCCCATTGAGATGAAGAGACTGTGAAAGACAAGCATTGGATGATAGAGGAATGACTATAGATCAGGGAAGGAAAGTAGTAATAAAAAGGAATGAATGGAGAATGCTTGTGAATAGATGAGTGAACACGTGGTTATTTGGGAGAAGGGGTCGGGTGCCAGTTGGACTAGATAATAGTCCGTCAGGCGCCTGGCCCGGGGAGCCGGTATATATGAAGGGTGCGCATGGAAGTGTGGTGGGCTGGCTTGTGGTTTCGGCTCGCTGCATGTCTACCTGCTGAGACCGGAATGTCTCCGGGTGGTCGGGGGCCAGGGCAGTGCTGGAGGGACCATGGTGATCCCTGGTCTCTGGGTCTTCTCCTGGGTGACCTAGATGAGTTTGAATTTGTGTTTTGTTTTTGTGTGTTCATTGTTTTTCTGTTGTGTTGTGTGTCTCTGTTCGGGCTCTGTCTCGAGTCGGCCACCCCCAGAAAAAAAAGGAGAATGGGCCTGAGTAGATAGATAGAGATAGATTTTCTATGTGTATATAGGAGACAAAAGGCAAAGCTCCCTGTAACAACAAGTGTCTCTCCCAAAAGTTGAAAGAGTAACAGAGGGCCAAAATCAAGGTACATTATAAATAATGTAGATGTTTTGGAAAGATGCCTGGTGTGCTTGTTAAGTGTAGTGAAATGAATAGGAGAAGGAGGTGTTTGTGAGAGTTAACTGGATTACTATCTGTGCAGGTGAGGCACACATAGAAACAGTGGGGGAAGCCAGGCAAATGAAACAAGAGTTCCAGCAACTCTTTGTCAATATGCCTTTGTGGCCTCCCCTGGGTACTGCCCTGCTCGATTGGTGTCTACACTCTCCCCAATAATCTTATTCTTTGTTTTGGATATTGTATTTGCTTGTCCGATTTTTTTATCTCACAGTAAACCATTGTCAATAATATTAATGAGACTTACACATATGTCTTTCAATGGCAGCTGTTGGAGAGTCTGATTCAGCGAGCAACTGAGAGCTTGATGCTTTGGCTGATATTGTGATGTGCTTGTCCGACCTCTTGTGCTTTCAATAATATTTCAAAATAAAGGTATTCTATGGGTTCGAGTCAATGACTAGTACAGGGACTTGGTTTAATGTTTCACTGAAAAGATAGCTTAATGGGTCAACCAATTAAGGTCTCCAGTCCCATCACAGGCCAGTCGAGATACCGGCCACGAAATTCCCTAAGCGTCTGAGTGGCCACACAAGTACAGGTGACAAGGGTGGTGGGGTTGGCAATAGGTGACGTGTGTCACTGAGTGTTTGGTCAAATATCCACTCAGTTATGTAGTCCTTCTCAGTATCGCTATCCCATGGGATGTACTCAACTGGAATTGAAACAAGAACAGGGACAGGAAAAGGTTTGGCTTGTTGCAGTGTTGCTGGACGTGTTGATCCTCAGCTATGTGTTTGCATGTAATTGACAGGACGTGCTGATTCACAGTTTTTGGTTGCCTGCTACTGGTACGACGTGCTAATGCACAGCTTACTAGAGGCCCTACTAGTCTGTGATTCTTGTGCAGGGACTTAATTGACAGTGGAAAAATTGCCTGCCTTGGTGTTGGCGGCTTGATGTGAAATTGTCCCTCTTGCTAGTCTTGGTAGTTCTTGTGGTGAATGTCAAAGTGGCATGTTGATGCTTGGGAAGTGGTAACTTCATTGGCCGGTCTTGACCAACGGTAAAATCTGCAGGTACCTGATGGGCCGTCACCCTCTCTTGATCCCTCGACGCTATCGCTAGTAAGACTTCCTGCAGAAAACAGCTCCCGTTTTCATTAACAATATGCCAATATTCATTAACACTGTATACAGTATATGTGAAGATGATGCATCACCATATTACATATAATTTATTAGAACATAAGAACATAATAAAATGGGAGTCTGCAGAAAGCCGATTGGCCTAAGCAAGGCAGATCCCTGTCCCACACAACCCCAGTTCAATTACAAAGCCCAATTATAGGCTCAACACTCTAATACCCTGAGGATCATCTTACCAAAACGGTTAGAGATTAACGCAGGATTATGGGGGTATGCAGAGTGCTGATTGGCCCAACCCGGCTGATCCCCCTTCACACCCAACCCTTCTCGTCCATATGCTTATCCAATTTTATCTTAAAGCTCCCTACCGTTTTAGATCCCACTATAGCACTTGGTAGTCCATTCCACCCATCTACAACTCTGTTACCAAACCAATATTTGCCTATATCTTTTCTGAAACGAAATTTATCTAATTTGAAACCATTGGTACGAGTTCTTTCGCTATCACTGAGCTTTAGTACACTTATCATGTCCCCTTTGTTAATCCCACTAACCCACTTGAACACCTCTATCATATCCCCTCTAACTCTGCGTCTCTCTAACGAATGTAAACCTAATTTCTTCAACCTTTCTTCATACGAAAGATTTCTAATATTATGGATCATTTTTGTCATTCTACGCTGTACTCTCTCCAATGAATCTATGTCCATTCTGTAATAAGGACACCAAAATTGGACAGCATAATCCATATGGGGTCTCACTAATGACAAGTAAAGTTTTAAGATAACATCAGCAGTTCTGTTACTCACACTCCTAGAGATGAACCCGAGAATCCTGTTTGCCTTATTACGAACGCTTATACACTGTTTTCTAGGCTTCAAATCATTGCTAACAAACACACCTAGATCTTTCTCACAGTCTGAATTTTCTAATTCTAAATTAGCTAGTTTATATTTAACATTTGTATGCATCTTCCCTATCTTTAATACCTTGCATTTGTCAATGTTAAACTTCATCTGCCAATTTACTGACCATTCATGTAAGGTATCTAGATCCCTTTGGAGGCACTCTATATCGCTATCTGAATCAATTGATCTCCTCATTTTAGTATCGTCTGCGAATTTACTTATCCTACTATTGCCCTTGATTACTCAAAGTCTCCAAGAATTTCATGTCTTACTAGCGAGAGTATTCGTACACTGTGATGGCGGCGAAGGACTCTAGTATTTCCGAATTCGTGAGAAAGTAATAATAAACTCTAAGGTGGTTACGTGCTCTTCGTAGACCCGATAAAATTCGTTGTGAGTGTGTGTGTGTTTTTTATTATTATTATTTTTATTATTATTATTACTCGTTAGCCTTGGTCGGTAACTCATCTAGGGGAGACAACCTTATACAAATCCGGGTGGATGGGACTCGTCAACCGGGGTTGGCAACCTGTCTAGGGGAGTAAACCTGATACAAATCCGTACTGCTTACCTAAGGGTAAGGCAGGTTAGTGGATGGATTAGCCGAACACCACTGTAAACAAATAATGCTAACAAGATACACAGAGGGCCTCGGAGTCGGACGGATCCTAAATTGAGTGGTCAATCCTGTAAGACCTTCACTAAACTGGCTCGGGTTGTCCCTCTCACAGGGAATAGGTCCGCTTGGGGGCATTCTGTGTATGGCCACCCTCGTAAGGGGAGTAAGGCATCCGGCAATAGATAGATAGATAGATTATTATTAATATTTTTTTGTTTTTCGCTACGAGCCCTTTCTGGAAACCCCTGAGTACCCATATATATATATTTTTTTTTTTCTTCTATATTCCAACTACTCCCTCTCGGGCATAGGCTGACAGCCTTTACACTACACCGCTGAACACGGTGAGGCCCGTGAGGTCTTGCTCCAGTCTAGGAAGTGAGACATGCGAAGCTTCACGGCTCGAAGCAACTCCATCTCTGAAGCTGCTCTGCCTCTGTACTTCACAGTCTCATCGCCCAGGCTCGGACCCTCAGAAGTTATCCTAACCCTTTACAATTCCTTAGTCCGCCCTCTTCTGGAATACTGCGTTCAATCCTGGTGCCCTTATTACCAAAAAGATATAGACAAGCTAGAACGAGTTCAATGTAGAATTACCAAAATGATACCTTGCCTAAAGAACAAACCATACGAGGAGCGTCTTAGAGAATTAAATCTATTTCCTTTAAACCAGCACAGATTAAGAGGCGAACTGTAGTAAGTACTTCACTATCGACCAATCTAATTACACGCGGGGAAACGGTTGCAAAATTATCGGTAAATCTTTTATCTCGCACGAATCTAAGAATTTCTTCTTCAATCGAGTTGTCAACTTGTGGAATGGGCTTCCCCGAGACGTTATAGACTGCAGCACCGTTGATTAATTTAAACTTCGCCTAGGCAAATATCTTGCATCAAACCCGCGACTGACTGCGTTTGTAAATGAATAACTTTATTTTATCCCCCCCTCAGTTACTAACCCATCTGTCCCCTACTAACTTCCTAATCATGCCACGGACATTAGTTCCAGGGCAGTAGTTCTCTTTCCAATGTTTCCTTACCCCCTCTAAACCACTGTTTGGACAATTGATCCTCAGTGTTTTGGAGGACAAGCAGCCTAGAATGGTCACCAGACCTATTGTTGCTTGATTTCCTTTGTACTCCTTTGTACTAATAGACTAGTTTGACAGCACCAAATATTTACCTAGCAGTTCTAGCGTATCATTTATCAGTGACAAGCTCTTTATCACCACCCAATAAGGATCTTGGGTCACTACCATCCAGCCCAGATGTATAGCTGTGGTCACCATCACCTCTGGACTGCTTCCTTGAGGGTTTATCCAACTGTGGCTCTGACGAGGAGATTCATAGTCCAGACACTTCTACCCGGACACTTCGGCCTCAACCCATCATCAAGGCCTTCTCTCTGTAGTTCTGCTGGCCTGCATTCTGAACATACTGGTGTATTTAATCCTAAGTCTAGATACTTTCTCTATGTGATTATGAAAAAACTACTAACAGGTAGCACTGGAACCATAAAGGATTTTTCATACCAAAACATCTGTAATCTTTGACATTAAAATTACCATGTTTTTAAACAGATATATGCATCAGCATTTTTACTGAAAGATACCAGTTACATGAAAGGTGCAGGGTTAATTTATTAATGTGAAGTTTGTAAGATGTTTAAATGGATCTCGAATGATGTTTCAATAAAGCTATATCTACTGAACAGGCTCCCAGAAGAATCCTCCATTAGAGCTTTAATTGAGGCGCTCATTCAACTGTCACATTTACTAGACAAAAATCTTTGATAGATCATTGGAAACTAGATAGGTACAGTTGGGAATGGGAGGCCATGTAAGGAGCCCAGTGCTGGTGCGGCACAGCGGTGCCGTGTGGAACTGAGAATGAGCGACGACTTTGATTTTTTTTTTCAGAATATATTTGGATATTTTTATTAGACTAACCTAACTAACCTAACCTAACCTAACCTAACCTAACCTAACTTATTTTGTTTATAATATAAATGCAAGCAGAAAAATAGTGTATTGTGCTGGGATCGAACGATAGACCTCTTGGGTGTGAGCCCTAACCGTTACCTCTTAGCTACGAGATGGCATGCTGGACTTGTTTTGAAAGGCCTAGTTGTTGTTGATGTCGTTCCCTAAGCTGCCTGGCCGAACAGCCCCGAATCCCTAGGGAAGGCCATGGCCACGATCGCGCTTTCCCACAGGGCTCTCAAGGAGTGTTGATTATGTTGTTGGTGTAAATGATTGTGTAGAATGCAGTTTTCTATGATGTGTTTAATAATATGGGGCACTGTGTTGCATCCTGGGCAGGTGTCGACGACGGAGATATCCAGTTTCTTCTGATAGCTCAGAAGAGCTGGATGGTGCCCACATCTCAGCCTGGCTAGATGGACTCTGTCCTCGTGAGAAAGGGAGGATTCAGAAGGATGGATTTCGGGATGTCGTGCCTGCAGCTGCGTGTTGTCTATGAGTGATTACAAAGGAGTACAAAGGAGTACAAAGGAAATCAAGCAACAACAGATCTAGTGACCCTTCTAGGTTGCTTGTCCTCCAAAACACTGAGGATCAAGTGTCCAAACAGTGGTTTAGAGTGGGTAAGGGAACATTGGAAAGGGAATTACTGCCCTGGAACTAATGTCCGTGGCAGGATTAGGAAGTTAGTAGGGGACAGAAGGGTTAGTAACTGAGGGGGGGATAAAATAAAGTTATTCATTTACAAACACAGTCAGTCGCGGGTTTGATGCGAGATATTTGTCTAGGCGGAGTTTAAATGAATCAACGGTGATGCAGTTTATAACGTTTCGGGGAAGCCCATTCCACAAGTTGACAACTCGATTGAAGAAGAAATTCTTAGATTCGTGTGAGTTAAAAGATTTACCAATAATTTTGCAACCGTTTCCCCGCGTGTAATTAGATTGGTCGATAGTGAAGTACTTACTACAGTCCATATTGTCGATGCCTTTGATGATTTTGAACACTTGAATTAAGTCACCTCCTAATCTGCGCTGGGTTAAAGGAAATAGATTTAATTCTCTAAGACGCTCTTCGTATGGTTTGTTCTTTAGGCTAGGTATAATTTTGGTAACTCTACGTTGAATTCGTTCTAGCTTGTTTATATCTTTTTGGTAATAAGGGCACCAGGATTGAACGCAGTATTCCAGAAGAGGGCGGACTAAGGAATTGTAAAGGGTTAGGATAACTTCTTTGGATTTATGCTCAAATGACCTGCCTATAAAGCCAATTATTTTGTTTGCCTTCTTTACAACTTCTGAACATTGTTGACACGGTTTTAGGTTACTCGATATTGTTACTCCCAGATCGGTTTCTCTGTTTACATTCTTAAGCTGAGTGCCATTCATCGAATAGTTTGCTTTCTCATTTAGGTATCCGATATGTAGTACTTTACATTTATCCGCATTGAAACTCATTTGCCAAATTTGGGCCCAACATGACAATTTATCTAGATTGTGTTGCATATCATCAACTTGTTCTTTTGAGAGTACGCTATTTGCAATTTTTGTATCGTCAGCAAATTTTGAGATTGTACAGGTGAGACCCTCATCTATGTCGTTGATGTAAATTAGAAAGATAATTGGTCCTAGTACCGATCCCTGGGGTACCCCGCTACTTACATTGGTCCATTTAGATGCCTTACCGTTTATGACTACTCTTTGCTTTCTGTCGCCGAGCCAAGAGATTGGGTGGAATGGCGAGATATATGAAAATGGATGTGCTTCTGGAAGCTGGTTTGGGGTGGGCAGGGAGTGAGAGATGACAGTATTTGTATGTAATACCGTGTGCTGGGTGTTGTTTTGATATTACTTGGTGTCTGTGGGTGTGTTGCCATGTAGTGTAGTAGGTGATGTTGGTTTGTGGAGGCTGCAGCCAGGAATTGAGTGCCTCTCATGTCAAAGTGTTCTTCGCCTTTGAAGACTTGATGTTTCTTGATGTTGGTGATCTGTGGATGTAGTAGCTGTGCAGCCTGTGATGATTTTTAGGGATTTGTTTTGAATAGTCTGCAAGGTCTTGTGATGTGTTTCAGCTAGGTTAGAAGCCCAGGCAGGGCAGGGGGAGATTTAAATCAATCTTCGCGCATGCGCAGATCTACATGGCACCGCTGCACCGCACCACACCGGGCTCTGTACATGGCCTACCATTGGGAACTAATGAATCTGGTATTTGTTGTGAATAAGTGAGCACATTAGTGCTCTCACAGGTTTATCATTAGTTTAAGGGTGAATTTATGAGCCTTTCCATTTGCAATAATGTAATTAAAAGTACATAAGATCACTCATTCATATTAACACTTTGCATTACCCCATTTTGATGCCTAAATTATGACAGCTGCATGTAGCAGCTGTAAAATCACTTCAGTGATAAGTAGCACACATTTTACTGAACGATTCTGACACGTTTCTTCCAGCCACACGTCCTGAATAAATTGTTTTCCCTCAATCAGTGTGCACTGCTTTAAGTTTGTCATTTAAGTTTGTGTACCAGCTACATTATACAGGTGATATTTCCAGTTTTATTTGTCCCCAGCTGTACCTCAAAGACGATTATATTAGTCAATGGCTGAAAGTTGTAACTGAAAAGGTTGAACATATTATGTGAACATATTTTCACAACAGATCGTCGCTACTTAGAACAAACTTCTCTAGAAGGTTGTAAGTAGTATCTAGTAGAAGAAAAAAACATTGCACAATACAAAATATATAGTATTTTAGTATACAATATAATTTTATTGTCGTTAACATCCCATAGGGAGAGACTGCAAAGATTATAACACACGCGAGCGCGCGCAGCCACAGCGGGCGAACACCTGGTTCCACCTGGTTCCCTGCCCACATCCTATCCCTTCTGGTGGCATGTAGGCTTCTTGTGGCAGTCAGAGTCTATTTGTTGACTACTTAGAATAAGTTAGGTTAAGGAATTGTGTTTTGTCTGCCTCACTTGCTGCCGGCTCGAAATTAACCGAGTGTTATTATTATTGATATTATTATGATTAATATTAATATTATTACACACACACAGACACACATTCTCTCTCTCTCTCTGATCAGGGACACTGGTAGATTGAGCATTGTTATTATTCACCCTCTTTTTTATCCTTCCCCCTTTTTTTCTGGATTTGAGCCCGGACTGCATTATTTCCCGCTGCCCCTCTCTACGGCCCCATCCCTTTCTTTCTTTTTCTCTCTCTGTAGCGTGACCATTGCTTTTAGCCTTGTTACGACATCTCTGGCATCAAATTCTGTGTTTAGCTTTAATATGTTTTTCTCTAAACTTCTGTAGGTCTCCAGTATATTTTAGAGTTATTTGGTATTATTATATATGTCTTTGATTATAGCAAGATTGGAGTAGCAACACTTTATGTTATCTTAATATTTTGTTAATGTATTATTTTGTTACATTTCGTTTCAATAATATTCTACCCACAATACTTATAGTCTTAACAATAATACCTTTTCACCCTTGATTACTAACGCAATAGTCTTGCCTTTACAATTGATATAAATTAAAAGACACTACCTTGGTCAACTTGGAAACATGCATTTTTTAGTTACCACAATTTACCATCTTCATATTGCTAATGATTATTTTATCAATCAGCCTTCAGATGCATAATATAAATATGAATTGTTTGGTGTCTTCTACTTACACAAACAGAATCCCTGAATTGAAAATTTGCAATAACTACTGAAATTATACCTCTGACACATCATATGTCACAAACATTTTGATATCCTCTATGAATTTTATGCATGCATGAGTTTATGTATAACATAATAACTCCCTTTAATTTGCTGTATTATTTCCCTGTATTTATCACTCTCTACTATTCCTACATCCAGCCATTAATTATATTATTTCATTTATCTATTTGTTTTTTGTTCCATTGAATTCGCTCTCTCTCTCTCTCTCTTATGCCTGATACATTACATTGTCTGCAGAACGAATCGGTCGAGATTATCATTTTACCCCCCCCTCCAAAAAAATAAAAAAAATAAACGTAGTGCGGTGAGGAAAGCTGGCGTGAGTGTGTGTGTGCTGAACAAAAATAATTTGGTCTCAACATTTGTTTACAATTTATTAATTAACCTTTAAATATATTTATACAGTGTAATTGTATTTTGTGTGGAAATTGTTTTTACCAGTACTGGGGGTATATGACTTTTAGTTGTATGGAAAATATACACTTATATTTCAATACAGTTTTAGTATGCACACAGTGTATCAAGGAAGTCACGTGATATTTGTAGGATACTCAATTAAAACTTTATCCTACTCCTATGGTACCCACGATGATGAGAGGGTCCTTCATATGTTTGGTACATGTTAGAGATCCCCAGCCTATTCATTAGTTCTAATTTTGTAGAAAAGCCTTTAACCAAAAGTATGACTAACCAAATCACTGCAGCCGACGTATATATATGTTTTATGTGAAATAGGGCTATACTGGGGACTACGTACATACTCTATATGTTTTGGGAGTACCGGCTGAATTTGTTGCACCAAACCGCCCGGCTTGTTACCAGACGCTTCAAGGAGGTTCTAAGTTTCCCATCCATACTTATATCAGTGTGCTTAGTGCATTGGTTGAAGAAAGGTGTGTGTACATAGAATTAGTGTCTTTTAAGACACTGAAAATCAACAAAAACAGAGCCACTTACCCATGTAATTGTGACAGCTATATACCAGGTACGAAAATGAAGTTCATATTATCTTCATTTCAACAACTCATACTGTCTTGTAAGCACGAAACATATTAAAATAACATTAAATATTATTGAGTTAGGGTGAGTGGAAATGAAACAGAAACTTGTACATTTTCGCTTGCGAGTGTAATGTGAGGGGTCATGTTTCAGCGACGAAACCTGCAAAGTATTTATCGATGTTCCTCGATGATGTGAGGAGGTAGGGAGGGTATGGTGACTGTTATAAGGAGTTTGACCAAAATCTTCTCATTGGAACTCGTTCCAATTTGCTCAGGGTTATAGATATGGCACTATGGTGACGTAAATTGAGCAGAATTCACAGAAAAATAGCCACATGAGCATATGCTTACCTATAGAATTTGCTGCACCGAAAGGATTAACATTGAACATGATTGACTTTGAAGTGACCCTTCCAGCTAAGTAATGAGGAACATTTATTATATCCCCAAAGAAATATAATTGAATGAATTAGTTGAGAACTATGTGGGGAAGAGTGATATTAAATTGAAAGTTACTTTGATGACCATCACATATGATCGGCGGACAAATACACACACATATAAAGATGGTGCTCAACAATATACCCATTACTTGTCTCTCTATGGTGTTCCAAATCAGTGTTCAAATTATTGTGTATTAACTTATGTATTTAGTATGTCCTTTCTGTATCGGGGTTCACAAACAGTATATGAAACCAATCGCTATCAATATTTCGTAATGTTCTTACGAATATCTTGTAATGTGCATTATGTATGCACTATATAACAAATGAAGCACGGCAGATTTCTATTCAAACATACCAATGTTTAACGAAACATATATTATCACAACCCTTTTTGCATCTCTGTAGTATATATTTATCTAATCATTTATTATCAATATTTCTGATATACGCTAATTTTGGTAAATTCTTTAGTAAATGATTCAGTTACTAAACACCTTGCATCTACATTTACTGAACTTTGATGTATGTAGCGAGAACAAAGGTACTATCTCTGTAATTGTCAGTAGCTAAAATAATGTATATGGGGGAAACTGGATTGAAAACAGGCAAATCATAATACGTTAAAGCTCCAACTTAGATTTGGCAGATTGTCAATCCATCCTAACCCATTCTGAACGCTCGACTATTATCAATTATAGGTTCGAATCCCTGGACTGCCACATGTATTTGTTGATTTCATTAATTGAGTTTAGGAGTAAAGTCGGTTGGTGGAGGGAACATAATAATATACATATATATTGTTTTTTCTTCTTTTATTACCGGTATCTAGATTTCGGCACACAATGTTATCTTTCCGCCCGAGCCCGTAAATCAAGAATATTACCTCAGCTGTTACAAACCTACCGCTCTACTGCTACTGAACGAGTTACACGGAGTTACAAGGAATAGCTAGTATTTCGGAGACCTTGTGGTCCATTCCGAGGAGATACACGAAGTGGAAGGAGAAAGATTGTTTAGTTTACTACACTCATTACAGAGTGTGCAAAATATTATTTACACTCTTCTTGAACTGCTGTACTGAAAAACTGTTTATAACTTCTGATGGAAGTTTGTTCCAGGTAGAACAGATATTATATGTGAAACAGTTTCCACATGTACTAGTGCTTAACCTTTGCAATTCTAATTTCCAGCCATGGTTGCTTGTTCTATTCATATTGAGGCTAAACATTTTGCTATAATCCACATTGTCAAACCCATTAAGTATTTTAAATACTTCAATGACCTGACCTCGTAGTCTGCGTGTCTCCAACGGAATGATATCAAGAGCTCTCAACCGGTCCGAGAAAGCGAGAGAGAGAGAGAGAGAGAGAGAGTGATTGAGAGAGCAAGAGGGGGAAGAGCAAGAGTGAGTGTGTGTGTTATGTTCAGTAAGATAAAGTAATACTTATGCATACTGTATATATATATATATATATATATATATATATACCCGGTTTATATATATATATATATATATATATATATATATATGTGTGTGTGTGTGTGTGTGTGTGTGTGCGTGTGTTAGAGTATATATATATACATGTTTCCACTCTAACCACTCAGATGTTAGTCTTTTCCATCCCACCCCAGAAAACTATTGGATTGCATCCCTCCATCAGGTTCCCTGTCTACCCTTTCCTCTATCTGTATCTCTATTTACCGTTTCGTTTTTTTTTTAAATATTTGTTGTTCTATGGGCATGGAGACAAAAGGCACGTAATGCCTATAACAATTAAGTGTCTCCCCCAAAGTCAAAAGAAAGACAGAGCCAATTTCAAGGGATGTTGGAGTCAAAATGCTTGGACTCTCTAATTTTAGAGCAGTCTAAGTCATAGGATGAAGCAAAAATTGATTGAGGGAGAGAGTTCCAGAGTTCACTTGTTGAGTAGAAGAAAGACTGAGAAAATTTGCTAATTCTTGGGTTGGAGGGCTGGACAGAATAGGAGTGAGACTGTGTTGAAAGGCGGGTGCCTCACACTCGCCGCAAGGGAGGGGGTATACACTGAGAGAGCTCTGAAGAACACTGATTGTTGTAATAGCGATAGAAGAGTGAAAGAGATGCAACATTGCGGCATGTAAAAAGATATTGTAGGGAACTAGTAAGAGAAAGTGAGTTGATGAGGCAAAATGCTTTTGATTCTACTCGTTCGAGAAGTGCGGTATGGGTGAAGCATACCCACACATGCGAAGAATACTCAATACAGGGATACACTGTGCCCCAATACAGAGCAAGAAGCTGTGCGGGGGTGAAGAACCCACGGAGACAGTTGAACACACCTAACTTTTAGGAAACTGTTTTAGCCAGATTGGTAATATGATATTTCCAAGAAAGGTCTAATGAAAAAGATAAACCTAGAATATTGAGAGAAGATACAGGGTTGAGTTGTGTATTGTTGAAGAATAGTTAATAGTCATGTGGAAGATTGTGGTGGAAAGATAAAGGGAGAAACTGGGTCTTGGAGGTGTTGAAAGTAACAAGATTTTCTTTGCCCCAATCAGAAATAATTGAAAGATCAGAAGATAGGCGTTCCATGACCTCGTCACGTTTGTTTTGGAGTACTTGCATGCTGGGTTGATTTGAAAAACTAGTTTAGTAGTACAGTATAAGGTAGAGTCATTAGCATATGAGTGGATTGGGCTAGAGGTACAGTTTAGATCATTGATAAATATTCGAAAGAGAAGTGGAGACAGGACAGAACCCTGAGGCACACCGGAGTTGATAGGTTGAGGAAATGAATGATGGGCGTCCACAACTGCAGCTATGGAGCGGTCTGAAAGGAAATTAGAGGCAACGGCACATAAGAGGGAGAGAAACCAAAGGAGGGTAGTTTGGAAATAAAGACTTTAGCCAGATTCTATCAAAGGCTTTCGATATGTCTAGAGAAATAGAAATAGTCCCAAAAGGAGGATGACCAAGAGTTAGTAAGATAAGCAAGAAGATCACCAGTAGAGCAGCCCTTATAAATAAGGAAACCGTACTGGCGATCTGAAAGTAGATTATGGGACGATAAATGCTTAAGAAATTTTGAGTTAAGAATAGTTTCAAAAACTTTAGAGATGCAATAAATGAGAACAATTGGACAACAGTTGGAGGGTTGAGAGCGGTGACCCTTCTTTGGGACAGGTTGAATAAGAGCAAACTTCCAGCATGAAGGAAAGATGTTAGAGGATAGACAGAGCCAAAAGAGTGTGCCTAGGCAGGAGTCAGCATGGAAGAACAATTTTGAGTACAACAGGAGGAACACCATCCGGTCCGTACGCCTTCTTAGTATTAAGCCCAGAGAGGGCAGAAAGTATATCCTTAGAAGAGATTATGATATTAGGCATAAGTAAGTGAGAGGGGGGTGGAGAAAGAGAAATAGCACCGGAATCATCCAAGGTGGAGTTTTTTAGCGAAAAGTTTGAGCGAAGAGTTCAGCTTTGTCAGAGGGAGAAGTGTTGCTAGCGCCGTCAGAGTGTAAAAGAGGAGAGAAAGACGAGGTATTAAAATTGTTGGAGAGATTTTGGCTAGATGCCATAAAGCTGAGGAAGAGCTACATTTGGAAAGTTCAGAACATATGTTAATAATGAAAGATTTTTTGGCTATTCAAAGAACAGATTTGGCTTGATTCAGAGCAGAGCACGAGGGCTTCAGTTTAAGGGCGACGATAATTATTAGAAGGGTCTCGAAAAACGAGTCTTAACAATTATCCTGCAGTCCAAGAAGGAAAGGTAATACGATTCCTAGGAATCTCGTCATACACACTAATCTTTGTCTCTTTTACGGGAGCGCTAGCTCCCTTCTTCGGTTTCTAGGGATATTGGTGTATAATGTATATTGGGTGCTACTGGCCTGCCAAATATAGGTGTACTGGGTGCTACAGGTGCTGGGGTTGCTATAGGCGTCCCCCGAGTAGATATACTGGTTGCTACAGGCGTGCCAGGTGTTGGGCTGCTGCAGGCATGTTCTCGGTGGTTATACTGGTTGCTACAGGCGTGCCAGAAGGGGAAGAAGTGACTGCTATAGGCATAGCACTTGTTATGGCTGCCAAAGGGGTGGGGAAGTGGCTACCACAGGTGTGCTACAAAAATAACTGACTGCAACTGATAAGGTTTGCTGAGGTCTGATTCTAGTAAACTGTAGGTAGATTCTTGTTTTTCCTTGCTGGTCGGTTGAGGACAAAAAGGGCTCACCTCGGCTGCTGCACTTACTCTTGCTCCTAATTACTCAGTGAATGCATAGATCCTCACATTTAACATGCATGCAACAAATGCATTACAACACTGCACTATCGAGGTTACTACCTACAGTATGCAACTTGAAATCCTCAATAAATGCATATACAGTATAACACATTAACATCTAATTATTATACTAGACTTGGGGTAAGCAACCTGTTATGAAATACTTAAAATATTCTATAAGCTAAATGTTCTTTATCAATAACAAGTTAAGGAAGGTGTGCCTTCTTGAGAGTAAAGAATTAGAGGCGAGTCATTCTGAAACCTTTTATCAATAGACGGACGGGTAATGAGGCCTGCTGTGCTTTTATTGATGAGGAGGCTTGACTTCATCTCTTATTGCCTTGATTACATACTACAAAAGGTATTGCAAAAATGAAACAACGCCAATTTCATCGTTTTCTTCTTTTGTTAATTAGGCCATGATACCTTATGAAGTATTGTCTATTTTCTCTGTCTTAAAAAGGTGAGGTTAAGGTAACCTTGGTTTAATTAAAAGGCTATCTTGTGCATTTCTCGTTTCTCAGTCACTTGTGGACCCCTAGGATCCGTAAAAAACAATTACTGTAGGCTACTGTAAAAGGTTGTATAGTCACCACCTCTGCACTCAGCTTCTTGTTTAGTCTGGCACCTCTGCTGCTTATCATCAGAGTAATGTTGTACTGCTCAGTTACCTCTCAGTGTACTCCACAGTATCTCCACCCTTATCCTTGTGCTAGGTTAAAGCAAAAGCCTCCACTTCTGCCAGGTATTCGTAGGCCACTGGAAACTTGGTTGCAAGCTTGGGGTTTGGGGTGAAACGACTAGCTGTGATCGTCACAGCCTCCTGCACTACACTCCCAGTCTTGGCTCCCCTACTTATGTCACCATCTTGTTCAGATTTAACTTAATCGAAGTATTGGATCCAGGGAAGAGTCAACCAGTCATTTCCTAGAGTTGTACTTTGGACTGGCCCTGGTGGCCGAGTCTGCTTTGTCCGTTTTTTTTTTTTTTTTTACGATTCGATGAGGATATTTCAGCTCATCATGGGCTGTCTGGCAATCAAAATCAAATGTGGGGAATAGAAATAAGGTTAGGGTGATGAAGAGAGGTTTTGAAAGGTAGATGGAAACATTTAGTGGAAGGAAAAGGTGCAAAGGCTTGACTCATGCTTGCGTTTGAAGCGATAATGGATGATGAGGACACAAACAAGCAGCAGGAACTGAAGGGGCAAGGAAGACAGGAGTCGGGCTGAGTGACTTAGGGTCTGGGGAGCTTTTTCTTCTTGAGTTTCTTCTGTGTCGAACTGGGGGCTGAGGTGGTCGTCGGGCCATCGTCATCAGTACAGTCGGACCAATCCAAGTTGTCATCAGTAGGGGCGATGTTCGGCTCTGGTATTTGCGTAAACAGATCAAGTAGAGGTGTGAGAGTTAGCTTCTTCTTGACTGTGGTGGGGCCGTTTGTAGGTGGAAGGCAGATTCTTGGCTGTTTGACTGGAATGGAGAGTCTTCGTCCCTTGGCTGAAGTGCCTCTGGGTGGTGAGGAGCTGGATGAGGACGAAATGGATGGAGGAGGATTATTCCTGGACAAGCCAGCTTCTGCTGCAGTGGAGTGATTGAGAGGCTTGGGCAGATTCAAGCGAGGTTTTGGGTGCTGCTTCTCCCTTACGAGGGCCTGAGTTGGAATTAACTCGAGAGGCCAAACTCGTTTTGTTTTGGCTGGAGCATTGGGAGCTGTATAGAAGGAAGGTTTTTAGCCTTCAGAAGGGCAGAGAGATACTCCTGAAGGTGCCTCTGGTCCCCACCAGGAAGGGCAATGGCCGTAGTGACAATAATAAGATGATGTTAGATTTGTCACGATGTGGCTGGCCAAAGCCTGCTGGTGAGTAGTCTAAGACTCTCTTCTTTTTCTTCTCCTTCCTTTTATTCTCCAAGGCATAGATGAAGCGCATGTACAGCAGCAAAGGAAGGTCCAGTGATGTGAGCAGCTTCATCCCCTTTGGTACGCTTTATGATATTGAAGAGTACATCTTCCCCATCACCAAGGGAAGGTACAGCATACTGTGTATTAGGGGAGAAAATCCTTCTTTTAAGGACGAAGATATCAGCTCCATTATCAGTTCTAGTAATGAAGCCATATCCCTTCCTCACATTATGCCATTTATCCCAGCCAGAAATCAAGGTGGAGATAACTATGGCCATGATGTTGATGGTATGGTAGCCTCTTGATGTGTGCTGTTGTCTGACTAGACTAGAAAATAGTAGTGAAAGGGAGTTAGAGGGGAAGAGGGGATAGGGCAACAATCAGTTGGATGAAATTAATTTTAGTGGAAGAAAAAGGTGTCCAGGCTTAACTGGACTGCCTGATGATTCTCAAAGGGTGCAGCAGGATGAGCAGAATGACCGGCCCCGACAGAGGAGACAAGGGGTCGAGAACTGGGAGGCAGGATCTGTGGGCTATTGAATGGGTAGAGGGTTAAAGGCCAATTTTATCCTCCCGGCCCGACTGGGAGTCCCTCTTCGTGGTGGTCTTCATCGTCAAGGGTTGTAGGTATTTTGGCGTTTGCGTTGGTGGCATTCTAGCTTCTCTTGCAGCCTTTCAAAGTTTTTGGTTGTTTTGTCCTTGATTTGGGTCTTCTTCTTGGTCTTCTTAGGGTTCTTGGGCTGCTTGGGTGGCGATGGTGTTGGAGGGCTTCTTCAACCTCCTTTGATGGTGCTCGAGTCTCGTCCTCTTCAAGGTGTTCTTCGATTACTACTTCTTCCTCAGCTTGTTGGTGGAAGATTTCGATGTATGGCGACATTGTTAACCCCTTCTTGGCCTCAGTGGTGGTAGTTGGTGGTAACTTCGGCTTAAGAGGGGTTGGCTTCTTCAGTATTTTTTCGAAGCAGTTTTGGCAGGTCCAGGCGTTGTTTGGGGTGACTCCTAGGTTTTGTCAGAGCCTGTGTATGTATGAGCTCAAGGGGCCAGACACGTATTTTGGGCTGGAACGCTGGAATATTGTTGGAGGGGAAGTTGTTAGCCTCCAGGAGGGTTGGGAGGTACCCCCTAAGAAGATTTTGGTCCCTACCAGCGAGTGCTATGGCCGTGGTGACGACGATCTGAATTAATTCTGATCTGTCACTTGGTGGCTGGCCACAGTCTGCTGGTGGGTAGTTAAACATTCTCTTTTCCTCCTCCTTTTTCCTCCCCCAGGTGTGTCTGGAGCCCTTTACATCAGCTCCGTTTGGTCCCCTGATATTCTTAGCCTGCTCTCTTTTTTCCCCTTCATGATAGCAAAAATTATCCTCTCACCTTCGCTGAGAGAGGGCACTGCATGAAATTGACTTGGGGAGGAGATTCGGCGTCTGTGGGCGAATATATCGTCCCCATTATCAAAATACCTTGTGTTGAAGCTTCCCGAGCAGTGCGCAACGCTGGATTGCTTGAGAGGATTTAGTAAGATAGGTGCACTCTCAGGTACAGTTGGTTAAAGTTCCAGGTGACCCACCCTCGCTCTGGGGCTCGCAGAATTATCTGGCAATACTGGTCTAGGAAGGAGGTGTGTCTTACAAAGATTGTGATTGGTAGATCTGATTTCGGCTATATCGCTGTTAGAACATATACTAAACAAGGGAAAGTAAGCCTATCTCAAATACAAATGCATACATCGCTATGTATGATCCCGAACATTCACCCAAAGCTCGTAGATTTGCTTAAATATTAAGGTTATTATATCCACTGATTGGCAGCGCATATAAAACCTGCTGGCTGCCACAACATACTTTACTCGATTTTATAAGAACACATATTTCGGTTTTATTGGTGGCTGCTTAATGAAGGAGCATTTAGTCTTCACAACGTGAACATTACATAGTCTAATTTGCAGTAATATACAGGACAGACACAGGTAACACATTAATGGCAAGTGGTAGCCCTGCACCACTACACCAGTATTGCCAGCTAATTCTGCGAGCCCCAGAGCGAGGGTGGGTCAGCTGGAACTTTGACCAACTGTACCTTGGTGAGGCTGATCCCTTTACGTTCGCTCCGGATATCTTAATTTGTAACTTCCAATGTAACTCGCCGATTGGTCCAATTTTGCGAAACTCTTAATGCCTGTATTTCTCTATTTTTTAATCCCACGGTTCCCTCTCTATTTTATTATTTATATATATAGATATATATATAATTTTCTTTAACACTTCCCTTGCTCTCTGATCTCGCTATTCCCGTGCCCCTCCATTTGTCCTATTCTGCCATTTTTTTTATTGATCGTATTTGCTACATTTAACAGGGCGCCAGTTTATTGCTTTTTTATGTCTCCAGTATTTACCCCCGACCTAAAATGATATATGCAGCTTTTTTATGTTACCCTCAGTCCATTATATTACTGCAGCAGTTTTTTACTCGAACAAAAAAAAAAATCGACGTATCGATCCTGAAAAATATATTTGCCTACTGCCTTGACTATCATCTTGTATTATGTTGCCTCTTTTGCGATCTTATATGTTATTGTTATTGAATTGGTGTTTAAACATAATATAATAATTGATATCAAGCTATTGTCCCTGGAGAAAAGTCGAAGTTCAGATACGAGTTGGCCTTCATGAAATCCCCCACCCCATTTTCTCTCTCACACCCACAAACTCTCTCTCTCTCATCGATAAAGAGAGAGAGGGGAGAAAGAAGGATATTAATACAAACAACTTGGACACTAGCAAAATGTCTCACCTTTCACCTTTCTACTACGACTTTGGTTTTAATGAGATTGGATGACGAATGTTTGAATGTGTGAGAGAGAGAGAGAGAGTAGTATAATTTATATATTTTTGTTTCTATGTGGATGAGGGAGACAAAAGGCAGAGCTGCCTGTGACAAGTGCCTCCCCCAGAGTTGAAAGTAGGTAGGGACGAAAAAACCAGACCGAGTAAACCCAAGTGGGAACGAACAAACTACTGAGCAAGACTCAGTTGGTAGAGACAATACTTGTTTTGTTTGTGACAGAAAGAAGTGTGGTGTGCTTGTTCAGTGTAGTGACGTAGATAGCAGGAGGAGGTGTTTGTGAGAGCTATCTGCATCACTCTGTGTAGGTGAGGCACAAACAGAAACAGTAAGGGAAGCCAGACAAATTAAACAGGAGTTCCAGCAACTCATCATATGTTTATAGGCCTCCCCTGGGTATTGCCTTGTTCGACTGGTGCCTGCAATCTCCCCACCTGTTAACTGTCTTCTGTTATAGAGATCGCCACCCGGAAACACCCCTTTCAGATACCAGGGGGACTATCAATAGAGACACCCCTATCACAGGGGGAGCGCGTAGCACCAGAGATACTGAAGATAATATTTAATTAATATTCAATTATGCTTTGACTCTTCCATAATGATGTAAGTTAATATGTGGGAGAAGAGTGTAATTGAAATTAAGAGAGTAAATGGAAGATTGGTTGTTTTGTAGCTGAAAGTTGGTGAACGAAATATGAACATGATATAGGCAATACGGCATATGCCTCACAGGTTGACAGGTTGGGCCTATTTATTCGCTATACCTCCATCAAGCTCCCTATACCTCCATCAAACTTAATACAAAAATCCCCCCCCCCCCCCAAGACCCTCCTGCAAGATAAATTTGTTCATTTTTCGATGTGTGTGTTCCTCTCTGTTGCTCGGCTTGGACTGGCTACGTTGGCTGGTGGTGCGCCCTGTGTTGTTGTTGCTGTTGTGGCACCCTCTGTTTTTTGTTGTTGCACCCTCTAATGTTGTTATTGCGCCCTCTATTGTTATTAGCTCTGAACGTGGGACCATGATGAGGAGCTGTCTGTTGTGGTATGTCACACGGTGGGCTTGATGGCTGGGTCGCTGCTTCGTCTCTGGTTGTCTCGTTCACAGGCCTGTATGTTGGTTCATGGACGACTTATGTGTAAGAAAATAGCTTTAATATTATCTCTTGTCCTGTTATTTGATTGTTTATGATGGATTTTTGTTGTTTTAAATATAATTATTCGATGACCAGGTGTGAAAAATTGTGACATTGCTTCAAAATGGATGTGTTTTCCACCAGTTGTTGTCTGTTTAATGTAGTTTTATGTTGTTTCATATGTTTTTTTATGGAACCGTTCTGTAAGTGCATAGTGAGACGTCTACTGAGGGTTGTTGTTGGCATACAGATGTAGCTTACTTTGCGAGGCTTCCAATCCTCGTGTGGACAAATTCATTCGTAAACCACATTCGATTGTTGTGTTGGGTAATATTTATGTGAAGAGTTATTTTTCATTAGTAAATTACTTGTTATATTGTTCTTGTAATATATTACCAGGTTAAGTTGATCATGAGAATAGTTACATATTACGTTTCGTTTTACTATACCCCTCACTCTGTGCTCACTCTCAGAGTGAGAGTGTGCTCACTCTGTTGAGCACCATCTCTCCTCCTACAAACCTGATCTTCTCTTCCTCACCGAAACTCAGGTGTCTGTAGCAACATCCAGCAACCCCTTCTCTCTATCCTCCTACTTTCTCTATCCTAGTTTCAAAGCCAAAGGCGGATGTTGTGCATATGTGCACAACAAACTCACTTGCTCTCGTGTTCCCGATTTCGACTCCTCTGAATTCTCAACTTTATGGCTCAAACTTTCCTGTCATTCTCTTACTAAATATTTCTGTGCTGTCTATCTTTCCCCTAACTCTACCAACTTTCCCAAATTCTTTGACTATCTAAACTCTACAGTGGAACACATTCTATCCATTTCTCCTTTCTCAGAAATCTCCATCTTAGGAGATTTCAACGTTCACCACCGCCAATGGCTCTCCTCTCACACTACTGATCCACCTGGTGAACAAGCCTACGTCTTTTCTATCCTAAATGGCCTAGAGCAGTTAGTTCAGCAACCCACCCGTATCCCGGATCGCATCGGAGATCGGCCCAACATTCTTGACCTGTTTCTAACTTCTAACCCTTCTTCTTATACTGTCGATCTTTTCTCTCCTTTGGGCTCCTCCGACCATAAACTTATCTCTGTCACCTGTCCTATCTCTCCAGTACAGCCACCCGATCCTCCTAGCCGGCGGCGCTTGTGGCACTTTGGCGCTGCCGACTGGGAGGCTCTTCGGCAGTACTTCTTTGATTTCCCATGGAATGATTTCTGCTTCCATGGCCGAGGACCCTCGGAGAGTGCTGAACACATTACCGAGGTAATCCTATCGGGCATGGAAGCATACATTCCATTCTCTTTCTCTCAGACTAATGCTAAAAAATCTTGGTTTACTCACGCCTGTTCTACTGCTGTCCGCAATAAGGAGGAAGCATTCAAACGGTACCGAAGCCTTAAAACTCAAGACTCTCATTCTTCATATGTTTCTGCCCGGAATCAAGCCAAATCTGTTCTTCGACTTGCCAAACACTCTTTCATCAATAATAAATGCACTGAACTATCCAACTCTAGCTCTTCCCAAGCTTTCTGGCATCTAGCCAAAAACCTCTCCAACAATTTCTCTTCCTCATCTTTCCCTCCCCTTTCCCACTCTGATGGCACAACCATCACTTCTTCCTCTGACAAAGCTAAACTCTTCGCTCAAACTTTTGCTAGAAACTCCACCTTGGATGATTCCGGTGCTATTCCTCCCTCTCCGCCCTCCTCTCTCCTACTTATGCCTAATATCCTAATCTCTTCTAAAGATGTACTTTCTACCCTCTCTGGGCTAAACACTAATAAGGCGTACGGTCCGGACGGTGTTCCTCCTGTTGTTCTCAAAACTGTGCTTCCGTGCTGACTCCCTGCCTAGGCAAACTCTTTCGTCTCTGTCTATCCTCTAACATCTTCCCTTCATGCTGGAAGTTTGCTCACATTCAATCTGTCCCAAAGAAGGGTGACCGCTCTCAACCCTCCAACTATCGTCCAATTGCTCTTATCTCTTGTCTTTCTAAAGTTTTTGAAACTATTCTTGCTTCCAAATTTCTTAAGCATTTCTCTTCTCATAATCTGCTCTCAGATCGCCAGTATGGCTTCCTTAAGGGTCGCTCTACTGGTGATCTTCTTTCATATCTTACTAACTCTTGGTCATCCTCCTTTCGGGACTTCGGTGAGACTTTTTCTATTGCACTAGACATATCGAAAGCCTTCGATAGAGTCTGGCATAATCTTTAATTTCTAAACTACCCTCCTTCGGTTTCTATCCCTCCATCTGTGCCTTTGTCTCTAATTTCCTTTCCGGCCGTTCCATAGCTGCGGTTGTGGACGGCCATTGTTCACTTCCTCACCCTATAAACTCCGGTGTTCCTCAGGGCTCTGTCCTATCTCCTATTCTCTTTCTAATTTTTATAAATGATCTCCTTAACTGTACCTTAATTCCCATCCATTCATACGCAGACGACTCAACCTTACACTACTCCATTAGTTTTTCAGAACGCCCCAGCCAGCAATCCCTCAACGACAAACGTAATGAAGCCATAGAACTCTTAAATTCTGATCTAAATACTATTTCCAATTGGGGCAGAGAAAACCTTGTTAACTTTAATGCTTCCAAAACCCAATTTCTCCATCTATCTACCCGTCAGGATCTCCCAGCGGACTATCCCTTATTCTTCAACAATACAAAAATCAACCCTTCATCTTCTCTCAATATTCTTGGTGTCTCTTTTTCTTCTGCTCTCATTTGGAAGGACCATATTACCAGTCTTGCTAAGGCAGCCTCCCAGAAGCTGGGTGTGCTCAACCGCCTTAGGGGGTTCTTTTCCCCTGCACAGCTTCTTGCTCTGTACAGGGGCATAGTGCGCCCTTGTATTGAGTATTGTTCACATGTGTGGGGAGGTTCCTCACACACAGCACTCCTAGACAAAGTTGAAAGGAAGGCCTTTCGTATCATTAACTCCCGTCCACTCACCAACTCTCTGCAATCTCTCTCTCTCCGCCGCAATGTTGCATCTCTCTCGCTATTCTATCGCTACTATAATAATCAGTGTTCCTCAGAGCTATCCCAGTGCATACCACCTCCTTTACGTAGGGCACGTGGTACCCGTCTTGCAACTCAATCCCACCCCTACTCTGTGCAACTCTCCAATCCAAGAGTGAAACGTTACTCTCAAACTTTCTTCTACTCAACATCTGAGCTCTGGAACTCTCTCCCAGAATCAGTCTGTCCCTCTTCCTATGACTTAAATTGCTTCAAACTCTGTGTGTCCAGGCATTTTGGCTCGAACGTCCCTTGATTTTGGCCCTGTCACTCTTTCAACTATGGGGGAGGCACTCGCTATAGGCAGTTATGCCTTTTGCCTCCCTCAATCACATAGAAAAAAAAAAAAAAAAAAAAAAAAGGGCCTCAGTACACGCTCATCCGTGAGGTATGATCGAGTCATTTGGCTACGGTAGTATGTTTGGTGTTTGGTGGGTGAATCTTTGAGAGTTGGCGAATTAGTGAGCCTGTCGAGACATACTTTGAAATTTCTTTGTCAATTAACCCTGAACGGCGCCAAGACTCTTAACCCGTACAGCCCCAGCGACGCGTCTGACGCGTCGGCGATGTATGTAACGCACAGCCCCAGAGACGCGACTGGCGCGTCACCCTAATTGCGCCGACCGTAACCTCAGGTGTAGCCACTCAAGAGGGCTCAGATTTGTATGGGAACTGTGTACGTATCCCACGCAACCGTGCCGATGTTTGAAAACTCTCAAAGTCCACGTGCGTGCGCGCGAGCGTGCAATAACCTGTTTTTTTGGGATAATTGCCTTCAATTTTTTACTCCTGTAAAATCCGTTTTCGGGGGCTCTGTAGGACCATTTTTTAAGCTTTTTGAGCGGTTTTTCGTGGTGTTTCCTTCATTCCTAACCCATTCGCTATTGTTTCTGGAATAAAACATTTTTTTAAAAACCGGCCGGGTTCTGGTGCGCAAACATTACAAAACTAGCCGGGGCTCCACGGGTTAACATCCCCCATCCCCCGTATGATTCTTGAGAAACTGCTGAGAGCCTGTATATTCAGCATGCCAATACCATAACCTATTGTAGCCCAATTTATACGCAGGTTGAGTAGTCAGTTTTTATTCAATTGATTTCAAAAGTATCCAATATGCTCATCCCGTATCAGTGTATTTAGGGACACCCATCCCGAATACGCTTCCTGAATAACTTCCAATACATATTTTTGCAATCGTCCAGGGACATCGGATAGACCACAGTACTAGAACATCATATCCATACCCAGGGTGAGCCCATTCATCAACCTTCGAGGCGTAAAAACCCATTCAAAGGCAGCAAGAGGAGAAGCAGGTGAAAGAGATGGTAGATGCTGGCCTTATCACCCCTTCAAGAATAACCACTATTGGTGGAAATAAACTTATTATTATTATTATTATTATTATTCAATTAGCTCATGGTCCTCATCCATGGTTCCACTAGAAAAGAATGATGGCACCCTGCAATTTTGCATTGACTATCGACAACTAAATCACGCAGATATCAACGATGCCACCCCTCTGCCCCGATTTGACAACTCACTAGACTCATTGCAGGGAGTCAAAATCTTTTCTACCCTCAACTTACAGTCAGGGTATTAGCAAGTTTCGGTCCATGCACCCAATCAACCGAGGACGGCTTTCTCCACCAGCTGCAGATGACCTTACCAGTTTAATGTTTTGCTCTTTTGATTGTGTAATTGGCTTGCCACGTTCTCTAGGTTGATGAACTTTTTACTAGAAGATTTAACATTGGGAACCTGTCTAGCATGTTTACTGTAGATGACGTCGTCATATTTGCCAAATCCTGGGAAGAACACCTCCAGAGATTGGCAGAATGTTTTTCTGAATAAAAACAGCCGAACTCAAACTAATGCCAGCTAAATTTTTCCTAGAAAGTCCTCTGTACAATACTTGGGACATGTCATTTCCAAAGATGGCATTGCCCAAGACCCACCAATACTAGAAGCCATCTAATTGGGCCTCACCTCCTATTATTTATGTTTCGTGAAAGAATTTTCAACAATCGCTAAACCTTTACACAACTTGACTAAGAAAGAAGATACTTTCCAATGGCCTGATGAACGCCTGCAAGTTATCCATTGATTGAAAGACGCCCTCAGATCCGCACCTGATGTTGCCTTTCCTGATTATACCCAGGCCTTTCACTTTTATACTGACATATCTTTACTAGGTATAGGAGCCATTGTGGCTCAAGTACAAGGCGACAAGTAATATATCATTGCCTGTGCTAGCCACACCTTAACCCCATCTGAAGTAAATTACGCAGCAATACAGAGGGAATGCCTTGGGCTAATCTGGGTGTCATAACACTTCAAATCATACCTATTAGGTGCCAAAATCACAGTATTTATCACTGATCACCACTCAGTGCAATGGTTGCGCAAGTCCAAGACCACTAATGCCTTATACATTAAATGGAGAGAAACCTTTGTAGAGTTTAGTTTTGACATAAAAATATCGACTAGGGAAACTCCACACAAAATTTGGATGGCATCTCCCGCTTTCCCCTACCCAACACTGATCACACCCACCTTCTCGCCAAGGCTGCGGAAATCAGAAACACCCCTCCTGGCTACCCGCAGATATTTTTAAGGCATTGATGAGAAAAGGGGACCATATATTTACACTATCTCGCCACATTGTAGTAGCCCCGGAGACAACCAACGACCTAATGCAACACCTACATGCCGGAAACGGGATTCATCTAGGAATAAAAAAGATGTTGAAAGTGTTCAACACCACCTACTGGACACCCAACTCATTAGGACCTGCAAATAGAGCCACCCAAGTGTGCCTACCTTGTGCCAAGGGCAAAGACATCACCCATATCCCTGGCCTTTCCGACACTCACAGCAACCTAACCATTCGACTTACTGGTCATTGATTTCATGAGCCCCCTCAAACCGTGCTGATTATTCAGATTCATCATTACATTTGTCGACACTAGCTCTAAATTTTTATAGTCACCTCCGTCAAAGAACATTCCGCAGTTGCTGTTGCAAACGGCTTACTTTCTGACATTTTCCCATATTTTGGCTTACCACAGGCACTTCACGGCGATAATGTCCCCGAGTTTACTAGCCAAATATGGCAAGAACTGTCCAGGTTACAACATCTCTCACTCCTCACCGTACTGGCCAAAAGGAAACTTAATCTGTGAAAGAATCCTTGCAGCATTGCATATCAAATATACACCAAGCTGCAATCAAACACTTCCACTAGCTGATCAGACCACATATGGCTCATTCAATGAGGGATGAACCACCACACTCTGTGACAATGGTAAAATACTGCATTAAGGAATATTCGGCATACCCCCCCATACTTTTGCCATTCCGCCACCTCATTCCCACACCTTCGTCACCACCCAATTCCAACTCTGCAATGACTCACATTAAATATAGGCTCCGACAATTGCAAACCTCTGTCAAGATTTCACACCCAACGTAACCCCAGTTAACCCTTTCAGACTCAAAGTAAACGTCGTGGTAGCGAAACTACCCTTGCAAGATAAACTTCAACCTAAATATGAAAGCCCATTCGAGATCATCAAATTTTCAAATGAGTACCAAAGTAAGCTAACACAGAGAAAACTGAGTATTCAGAAACAGGCATGCCAGGCGATTAATCCAACCAAAACATCAAAACCCCCAAAATTCACCACCCACAGACACTCTGAAACTGTTAAATAACCACTCCACCCCTTTTCCGTTTCGCTAACATTCCTCCAACCCCTCCTCACCTCCACCATCACCTACCCCACTACCAAATATGTCTACCACACCTTCCATTACACCCACAAAAGCACCCGAAACAAACATAGCGTTCACCCGATCACCCTTCCATCCTTCCCATGAGACTAGGATCTTGCTCATTGTACTTTTGCATCTGTGCGAAGTATCAAAACATTCCCAGTCAGCTCAAAGATCATCACTCGCTCACTCACCAGGCCGGCAACACCTCTCCCGACCACCCCCCGCACCACACCCCCAGCCATGCTTCTATGGTATGTCTTTTGGGCTCATGAAGGACAAGAGCTCAAGAGAATCCACCATCCTATTCAACTAATGAGGGCCCTCAAAAATGGCCACCACACCAGCACCTTCAAGTTAGTAAGACAAGACGGCCCCTCCAACGAATTCACTCGCATGTGGTATGCGGCATTAGAGCACCTGTCCCCAGCCTTTGTCACCCCTGACTACAACACGTTCCACCTCCAGTCACAGGGAGATGACGGTGGTGTTATGCTAAAAACTAAAAAGAAGGAGAGCCGAAAAGCCCCAGCAACACTACGCCAACACCGACTTTGAGAGAAACATTCACTGTGAACAGAGTAATAGCCATTATCCTGGAAGAAAATAACACAATAACACAGTAGCCCCTCCAAGGTGGTTCTCTTTAAGCCGGGAAAGACGAGGATCCTAATAAGATGTTTTGTTGGGCGAAGGCAAGGGTCCTCGTAAGATCCAAGGCATTAAAAAACACTTTCAAAACACCCCACTGGCACTCAAAACAAAAAGTATGTGATTAGGTGAGATAACTCCCCTCCATACCTCCAATCACTCCTCCACATGTGTCCCCTCCCCCCATTCCCTTCCTCCCCCCCCCCCTTTTTCCCCCTCTTCCCCCTCCTCAATTATCCGGTATTTTCCCTATTATTCCCGATATTTATCGAGTATTTTCGTGTGAGGAAGGCTGGGAGAGAGGGGGGAAAATGGGGGAGTCTTCCTCCGACCCTCTAGTCAGTTCGAAACATCCCCTAGCCGTCTCATTAGCATGCGAGACAGTAGAGAGGGTGGATGTATGTTATGCGCCGGTCCAGCTGAGATTACGACCGCGGGGCTAAAATATGTGATTTTCACCAGCCAATTGCTGTTACCACTTCTTTTATTGCTTTTCAATGTTCATCTGTTCATACATAGACTACAGTAGATCTGGACTTGACACGAAAATGGAACTTTGCAGTAAGGAACCCAAAATCGGAAAACGAACCCCCAAGTTCGAATCTCGAAACTGCGAAAATGTGATACTTTCGCGGTTTCGAGGTTCGAACTTGGGGGTTCGTTCTCCAATTTTGGGTTCCTTATTGCAAAGTTCCATTTTCGTGTCATGTCTACTGTAGTCTATGGTTCATATTAAAAGTAAAATAGGTGCATATGGAGAAGTAATAATGTTATATATGGTAAATATGACTATTTACGTCAGAATTGAAGCAAATACCTTCGCCTGGCGGGCACTTTGAACTACCATGGCTTCGCCGTTTATGTCACAGCACCGCCTACCTGAGACATGCATCGCCCAGCTGGCAACTTATCTTCCACCTCACCTGATAAAGGAGCAAAGTCGAGGAAGGAAAACCAAGGGTCCGCACCACAAGGGCACATACCGCCCCAACTCTACTACAAAGACCTTTTTTCCGCTCAAGACCACCAGAAGCTGAACCAGGATTATAATTACCAAGAAGCGAGAGGATCAACTCTTCGGCAGGCTCACTTTCTCGCCTAAACTCAGCCTCCCCCATTTAGGTAACCCCCCTCAGCATCGATTGGGACGTAAAACAGCAACCAACAACAGCAAAATCTGGCAGGCCGCTCCCTCGTTCATCATCCCTTGTGAGGCACACCACACGTAGAGAACAGCAATCCCTGTTCCAAAACAGAATTCGGCATCCCCTGCGAGTCTCCAGGAGAGATCAGCATCCCTTTCCCTCCTACTAATCCCAAGAAGCAGAAGAAAATTAAGAAACATAAGAAAAATAAGACGAAGAAGTACACAGTGCCCAGGTAACCAGCCCAGAACGAGAGAGAAGAGACAAGACGAGACCCCGATATCCCTGAGACACCTGGGAAGAATATTCATTACGTCAGCCCCGTAGTATTTTGGGTTAAGTTGTATCTGGCTGTCAGAGTCCGTAATATTTTAGAAGTTTCCCCACTCCATAACACGCTATCTAAGAGTAAATTAAAAGACTCACCGATATTTGAAGTTATTTAACGTCTCCGTTAATAACCATCGAAATATCTTTGAATCTTTCTTATTCATGTTGCCTAACAACAAATGTTCGACACATCTTAGCTATATATATTGTTCATACTTATCCCGATCGATACCCAAATGCTATACCTAATTCTCTTGGGGTCTGTTCATCTTCTCATTAATTGAACTTGTATTTGAAGACCTTTTTTACCTAGAGACTCACTTATATAGTGATGTAAATATTCTAGATAGCTTGCATTCGTAAACCTATGTGTCCTTGCCTTCATTATCTATGAACTCTATTTAGTAATTAAGTATATACTGTATATGTCTACATTGTAACCTACACTACTTATGGTAAATATACCTTGTACACAGAAGCTCATGTATCTGTTCTAGTTTAAGTCTCCCAACTCAGTTAAGAACTACACGCTCATTCAGATAAAGTTTATAAGGCCTTGGGGACTTCTGTGTTTGATAGGTATATTATAATTATTCAAGGTATAATTAAAGCAATAACGGAAGCGTACTTTGGTATTTTGATTTGATGTTCATTAGTTAAGTTGTTAATATTAAATGTAAGTAAGAATAGCATAATATATAGATGCATTATAGCGTTTATTAGGAGAAGATTTGATGAATTTTGATGACAGAGACCATAGGGGGTTCTAATGAACAGAGGCTTTTATTCCCATTGTATGGAAGATTTGAGGTGCTACTTAATTAATGTTTTAATTGTATTTAAATTAAAAAGTATCTATTTAAAGGTTGTCTCATAAATTTAATTGGAACTGGATATAAAGATTCATAATAAGAAGTTAAAAGGAATATCTGAATTTATATTTAGACTAACTTTATTTATAAAGAACGTTGGATGTGAGTTACAATAATAGTATTTGGCTAGAGTAACTTAAAATACGTATTTCAGAGCGATCACTTAATTCAGAAATTATATTGATATTCATTTTTGGCTAGTTGTATAGAAAGGATGGACTGCTTATTTAAATTAAATACATTTTTGTCTTATTTTCATTCAATGAAGGAAGGTTAGTGAGAATTCGAAATTATTGTAATTGGTTTTAACTGGACTGGGGTCATTAGTTTACATGAATGAGGCCCTAGAGCATCTAAGGAGCAGTACAGCTCATGTATGGGATTTCAAAGAATCTAATGGTAAAAGGCCATTAAAGGAATTGAAGGGCTTAATACGTAGTGGATGTTCTCTCCTTGGTTATTGAGGGGTGAAGGGGGGAGGTGAGAGATGCGGGGACAAGGGACAGGAGGGGAGGGGGTACACGAGAGAGGGGACTGTAATATCTCGTAATGGCTGCCCTGGTTATATCCCTTTACCCACAGATTTTTTTTTCAGGGGAAATTCTTAATATCCTGGCGATTACTAGTGAACGGTTAAAACAGCATCGTTGCCAACATTCCAGATGCTTTCGGTCCATTTTGTTGTTCGACTTGCTCTATTTCTATTTATTATTTTACATGTTTGTCTTTCCATATTTGCAGGTGTATACTAAATGTTTCCCTCTTTTACTTGCTCCGTTTCGCAATTTTCACGTTACATTATTAATAAAGCTAAATTGTGTTTTAGTATTACATCTTCGCTGCTTCTTAAGGGGCAAGGGTTTATTTATTCGTAGATTAATTATTTTATTTATTTTATTTTTAGTTTCCTCCGTAGACCTCCATTAAACTTTAAAAAAAAAAAAAAAAAAACAAGCATCACCAAGATCCTGTAGGTCAATTCCTCATTAATTTCTGGCTCGATTTCGCTCGCCATGAAAAATTCGACACCTAAGTGACACGAATATTCGTAGTATTGACATAAAATGGGGCGAAAGGTCTTTAAATCCCAAACTAATAGGGCTAAGCATGAGAGAGAAGGGAGGCTAGAAAAAAAAACTCATAAAATATTTGTCGTTATTTTTTATGATGAATATTAATATATACTGAATACATATCTCTCTTTCTCTCTCTTTACACACACACTCACATTGTGTCTTTAGAGGCTTGGCAGGAGTTAAACTATCTTTATGTTCTGTATTTCTACCTCTGTAATTCATGGTGTTCATTGCTTACATATACTGTACTTCCTTCTGTTTCTCAACACCGCTTACCTTTGTTCTTCGGAGATCGTATGTTCCGTTGTATACAGTACATGTACCGGTAAATGTATTCATAAATGAAAGAGATGCATTACATTAATATGTATTGAGTGTCTCGTTCTTCAGTCTCCATTATTACTACTTTTCTTTGTCATTTCCATTCTTTTCTTCTTAATTTCATTCATTAGTCTACCGTTCTTTCTTTAATCTACATATCTACCGCCAGCGTTTGTTCTTCCTTTTCCACCAGTTCGCATTTTTAGTGTGTCTGTAATCTTAATTTCAACTGTCTTTCTGTCTCAATTCCACAACTACCCTCATTATCTGTTTTTCTATAATCTCCTGTCCTTTCTTCAATCTTCATATCTACTTCCTTCCTATCTATCAATTCCACTGCTATCCCCATTATCTGTTGTTCTTTAGTCCCTGCTCTTTCCCTCCCGTCTTCTTTAGCTTCCATCCTTGGTAACACTGTCGTGGGCCGCGCGGTAACAATGCTTTATCTCTGTGTGACCAAAATACCAGTTTTCACGTAAAGAAAGGGGAGGAGGGGTTGCCCGCGCGGATTTGATGAAAAGGTGGGGGGAAAGAAGGGTCGAGGGAGGGAGGGGAGGGAGGAAGAAAGGGAGTGAAGGGAGGAAAGAAGATTGTATAAAAATGTAAAAAAAGGAGAAGAATGGGTCGGGTAGAGGTCAGATGTCATGTGTCCACCGCTGGGAACCTCTTTAATTCCAACTTTAGTTTATGAATTATCTTCATTTAGTATTCTTGTGAATAACATGAACACAATGAATAATATATTATTGTCTGATAAGTATACTGTCTTCTTTCTAGTGCTAAATTGTACAGCATTCGGACCTTTGTGAATTATATAATGCTCTTGACATTGTCGTTTGTGTAACCACATAATATCACCGGAATGTACACTTGTGATTGAGTTTGACTTCCTGGTTTCTTGTAGAAGTATATATAAACTTTGTACCTGAAACTTTGACTTGCATAGGGAACAAATGTTTGCCAATATACACGTATACACTGAACATATTCATATCTATCTATCTATCTATCTATCTATCTATCTATATATATATATATATATATATATATATATATATAATATATATATATATATATATATATATATATATATATATATATATATATATATATATATATATATGTATATATATAATGTATATATACAGTATATATCTCTCTCTCTCTCTCTCTATATATATATATATATATATATATATATATATACATATATATACGGTATATATAATTTGTCATTTGACATTGGATTAAGTGGTATATGAAATCTGTTCATGTGTTTTGTTCCATTGTACATTGTATGGAGACAGGAATTAAAACTCATTAACAGCTTTGGTCAAGATTTTTAGATAATAATCTAAGCTTGACTACTGTAATGTACCATCTGTCCCCTGTCTGTCCATCTGGTAAATAGTCCGTGCGCCCCCCCCCCCCCCTCCCCCCCCCCCATGGTAACTCTCCCTGGTCCTTCCCCAAGCCTTATACCCTTCAGACCGGCCACAGTAACGGGCTGCCATGCTCAAGTTACTCAATGCACCTCAATCACAACTTTTTTCTTTCTTTTTCTTTTTTTCGCGTCAAACCATTTTTCCCCTGGGATATTTTTTGTGTGCACCCCAGGTGCTCTCACAGCATTCCTGGCTTCACACGTCCGTGTTTTTGTGTTAACGCTAGCAGCCACGCAGATGATCGGACACCTACCTACCTATGTTCGCCTATGTGGAGTTCGCCACTCTTGCTAGTGGCACCTAAGAGCGCACCGCCCTTCGTTGTTGTTTGAGAAGTTGGAATCAACTATATATATATAATGTTTGTGTGCGTGTGTGTGTTTGTGTGTGTTTGTGTGTGGGCATACCGTGAGAGACAGACAATAACGGTAATTATCACCCAATGATATTTTTGCTTCCTATACTTTTCTTAGCTTTCATAAGGTTGAGGGCTCATATTCCTACTGTGCATGTACCGTACATATTATATATATTTTGCTTAAGTTTATTTTGTGACTTTTTTATGTATTGATTTATTATATATATATATATATATATATATATATATATATATATATATATATATATATATATATATATATATATATATATATATAACTACCTTTTCATTTCCTTAGCATCCCATACCTCCGGACTTTATAGCCGGTCATCACTTCCCCTCCCTTCCCTCCAGTACCCCGTTCCCACAAGATTCTGGGTATAATAGTAACTGATAGAGTTTCCCTGGCCTTTTATTTCCTTTTTTATACCCTCCCGTACCCTACCACACCCAAAATTTCTCACAGGAGTTGTGCCTATGCGTTTTTAGACCAGCTTGTATGGAAAATGTTCCCATCAGTTTAAGGATCGTCCCAGTCTACTTTACCTCAATTCTCCTGTTTTGTCGGAGATATACCGCGTAAGGCGCTGAAGAAACCTTCAATACCAGTACTTGTTGAAAGAAACGCTGTTATTTTACTAAGCAAGAAGTAAGTTGTGTTACTTCGTGCTTAGAAAAGACAAACAACTTGTGAATATAATTTACCAAGCCAACTACTGATAATCTTTTCGAGTGGTTTAGCAATTATTATAACTACTAAACAAATTCAACAAGTCACTCCTAAAATGATACGTTGAGTTTGTATTTTTATCAATCTAATATTATCTGCTATTTGTTTTCATATTGCTGATATTTATAGCTTTTAAAAAAATAGAAAATACCTTATGAATAGCTGTGTTTCAGTATATGTCACTACATGTTACAGTTCTTATTATTTAAAGATATTTGTTTACTATGATGCGTTTGAAAAATAACAAAAAATATCAAGCCAAATGTAGGATAATGGGGCAATTTTATTTTAAGCGGTGGGAAGAAGTAGACAGTTGGCGGGATGGAACACAAAAGAGAGAAAGAGAATGAATGCGAGAAAAAGAGGGAAGTGTGAACTGTGTCGGTCACATGAGACGAAAAGGTCAAGGAACTGAATAGGAAAAGAATAGGGAGGGGGCAGGGAGGGGGGGGGGGGGGGGGGGTGGGGGGGGTATGAAAACGGGCGGACGGGTCCGGTGTGAGCATCCTAGGTTCGAATCCCTGGACTGCCACATGTATTTGTTGATTTCATTAATTGAGTTTAGGAGTAAAGTCGGTTGGTGGAGGTATCATTATAATTCATTCAGGTTCAGGGGTAGTTTATAGAGAGGCCTTCCTTAGGGTTAAGGCCCCATTAATTACTCCTTCCATCCATCTATCCATAGCCTATGATAGCGCAGTTGGAAAGTGTGTACATGCTTAGATTGATATGCAGGATTCCAAACTGCATAATAAATCGTAGGCTTGTCCACCATTCTTTAACTGTCTTCATAGCGCAATGGATAAATGCACTGAATTTCGGTGTGAGCATCCTAGGTTCGAATCCCTGGACTGCCACATGTATTTGTTAATTTCATTAATTGAGTTTAGGAGTAAAGTCGGTTGGTGGAGGTAACATAATAATAAAGAATAATGAAGAGACATATGACGGTAATGTTTTGGTAACGGTAAGAGCGATACCATTAAAGTATAGTGTTGTACCAACCTGCAAGACAATGTTGGTGTTATTAAATAAATAAAATTATGATACGAGAGAGAGAGAGAGAGAGAGAGAGAGAGAGAGAGAGAGAGAGAGAGAGAGAGAGAGAGAGAATAATAAGTAGAATTATAAGGCAGATCATGGTAATTTAATGCAAATATAAACAGATAACTAAGGAAAATCCCGGTAACGTGGGCATGAACGAGAGACAGGTGGAGGCATTGTGGACTCCAACAAAGTGGCAAGTCACCCCTATGTTTACTTGGAACAGATTAAGCTGTCTACCAACAAATGTGTGTTTTTTTTCTTTTATATATTCCAACTACTCCTTCTCGGGCATAGGCTGAGAGCCTGCACACTCTACCGCTGAACACGGTGAGGCCCGTGAGGTCCTGTTCCAGTCTAGGGAGTGAGACATGCGAAGCACCTATTCAGGGCTCGAAGCAACTCCATCTCTGAAGCCGCTTCACCTCAGCACCTCACAGTCTCATCCCCCAGACTCGGACCCTCACTCTCAGAATGCCACCTATTGAGCAATTAACTCACTAGGCATTGCCCCCCTGTAGCATATTTTGAATATGGTAATAGTCATACAATGCTATTTAATCAGGGAACAATGAGGATATTTTGTTTGGCATTTCGCTGTGCTGTGGTAATGCACTGAAACTAGGTACAGCACAAATTCCATCCCAATAATATCTTCCCATTGACATATTGGGATTCGAACTTGGGTCCATTGGATTACCAATCCAGTAGCAAGACCACCCTGCCACACCTCCCCAGTGTATATTTTTGGGTGTTTGTGTTTATGTGTGTAAATGGGTGTGACTATAGCCATCTTCACACATACAAGAGTCGGTGCCCATGTCCAGCACGAGTGAACGATGGGTGACACTCTTTGTGACTCTGGCAAGAACCAGCCCGAGTAGGTCACTGTTCCCGATTCACCAAGAGTCAACAAGAGTCGGTACGTGTTCATCCAAGAGTCAGTACGAGTCATGGAGAGTCACGAAGAGTGTAACACGAACCCAACACGAGTTGAGGAAATTTGAACAATAACGGTCAAATTCCAGGGTATGAAAACAAAGAGTCGGTACGAGTCAACACAAGTCAACAAGAGTGTAACAAGAGTCAACAAGAGTGTAACAAGAGTCACAAAGAGTGCCGTCATCGGGGTTGTCATCGGACAATGTACCGGCATGTATGTATGTGTGTATGTATGTACTGTATATACTCGTGCACACCCCGTAGCTGGGGGTGGCCGACTCACTCGAGACAGACCGAACAGAAACAACATTTAAAGTTCCAATTGTGATGGTTTGATACCACTTTCGCGTTCCCTCACCCCTTTCTCTATCTCGTCTAGTAGATGAAATTTACAAGGAGAGGAGGATTCCTAGCCTACCATCCCTAGAAGGAAAAGTAGGACAGTAAAATAGACAGATAGAAAATAGTAAGTAAAAAGTATATAGTACAAATATATAGAAAACATATATAAAGAAAAGAAATAGCGCTAAACATTTCATAAATTGTCGCACACATTATCGCTTGCTTAGACCGAATGACCTCTTCCCCTCTATCAATCTACTGTATTTATCTTCTGTATCTAATTATCTTCCTTATTAATGAACAGAATTATTTGTTGTTTCATGTTTTTGTAATCATGATTTAGTTTCTAATGCTATACAATGGACAAAAATACTATCCTACCATTACATTAATAATTATTATGAAGAAAAGCAAATACAAACATTCCCCCTATCTTTTATGTAAGGCTGAACGTATGATTCCGACACCTTATATTTTCAGAGTGTATAGGCTTATTTCATAATTCGCACATGTTACGCTCACTTGGACCTAACGACCTTCGATCTATATTTCCATTATCTAATTATCTCCCTTATTAATGGACAGAATTGTATATTGTTTGATGTAATTTTAATAATTGTTTAGTTTCCAATGCCGTGGAAATGAAAAAAATAATTTCCTACCATTACATTAATAATTATTATGACAAAAGAATATAATATAAATTTCCCCGTCTTTTTTCAAGCTGATCTAGGCTATTTACAATTTATCGTTTCAGAAAGCTAAGTCTCTGTTTCATAGCAAGCTTATTTTTGCTCACGTTATTTGATCGATCGCTTTCACTTCTCACTGAAGAATCGGGAACATAATTGTTTAATTTTTTGTAATCGACTTGTGTCATTTTGCTCATTATATGTTAGGGTATAATTAGTTTATTTAGCCCATCAAATCAGAAATTATTCACAGATTCCATAGAGACCAAATAACAAATATAGAAGCTGTCCATACTTAGTGTACTCAAACTAGTATGAACAGTCTCGATGTTACGTAATCTGGGTTGATGTAGCGTTACGTTACGTATCTTTCCGTAGTCTTAAGTTGGACGCTTCCATAACCTTGGTCGAGCGTTCCATGATTGGGTAGAATATATTATTCTATAGTTGTATATGGGAAAGTATTGTAGGATTATAATTCCCATATATATATATATATTTGTATTATTTAAGATTGTTTATAAGTATCTCATTGTAAAGAAGATGGGATACATTTTCCATATGTTATGCGCATGCGCGGTATGTCACGACAGAGACGAACATAACGCGATTGCCACTCTCCAACCAACTTCCGTCCCAGCTACACACGCTAAGCCTTCTTCCTATAGTTTCATAATCAGGTGTTTTCGCTTCACGTTCATCTCATACACCATATAGTCACTAAATCATCATCTTTGTTACTTAGCACAACTTAACGTAAATATCTATCCTATCCTAGCCTATTGTAGCCTATGTCCATACTTTGTTTACTATACTAACCACTTCCAGTCATTTAGCCTATTTTCCGCCATCCTCCAATCACCAGCTAAGTTCATCTAAGGGTAATTATATATTCTATATGGTTAATGTTTCTTCAATAATAATATACAGTCCACTTATCTAAATTAGCCATATAATTGGTCCTTCGACCTTTCACTAGTTTGCCCCCCCCCCCCCCCTTTTTGTGTTGGTGGTGGCCTAGCCTACGTGGTTATAATTTTTTTGTGCCATATTTTCGTCTATCCCTCATGGCCCAGGGCTTTTGGCGTCATGGTGCCGCGGGTGGTGGGGTAGGGGAAGATTATCCTGCGGTGGTTGATAGGCCTGCGTACCCAGGCCCAATTAGGAAGGTGGCAATTTTGGGCCACTCCTACGTCAGGGATTTGTACGTGGACCAAGCCGTCCACAGGCCTTTCTTTTCCGTGACTCCTCTGGCCGCCCCAGGTGCCCGCGTCAGCACCTTGAGATCAACAGTAGCCTGGGGTCAGTTTTTAGAGCTGAAGCCCGACTTGACCTTCTTGGTGATAGGAGGATATGAGATAAGGAGCGGGGTCAGTCCGAGAGGGATTGCGGAGGGGATTGAGGTCCTAGCTGAGGAGGTGGTGCGGCTCTCGGGGGGAGAAGTCCGGGTGATTGGGGTAGAGAAGCGACAGGCTCCACGAGGGGTCTCTACGGACGAGTTTAACCGCATCAGAAATGCGGTTAACCGATGGCTAAAGCGCCATATCCCCTTCACCCGGGAGCGCTATCAGTCAATGAATACCTCTGAGGCTGACTTCAGTCCCGACGGGGTACACCTCACGCACGAGGCATCAAAGCGTCTCTATTCGGAGATCTTGGCCACCTGTCGTCGGTGCTTTATGCAAGACGAATTTGCCATGGTCGCCAGGTCATACGACGAGATGTTTGCCCACCATGACGTTAGAGTTGATCAACAAAATCAGTATAGCCTGGATTAGTAAGCCTTCAAATCGGTACAGTATATTAATTAAATTTTGATTGTAAAACCTTTAGGCCCAAATTATATAACACTTGATTGGCACTAAGATTAAAATCATCCATACTGTATTGTATAATAATTTCAAAAGGTAAGGTTATTCAATTCTATATCAAATTTATACTGTCCAATAACTTCTTTATTAGATTCACATATCATTCTAATTTATTCTCTCGTCGTGTGCCCTGGAGGCGGGGTACTATGATAGCTGATAGGCTGAGTGTGTGTTAATCCAACTCAAAACTTTTTTTCCTTGTGACTTCTTGAGATGAATTTTTCTTGTGTACAAATTTCACATTTATTAAATTAATAATATAGAATTAGTGGTACCCAGTGAGTTTAGCCTGTTTCAATTACCCTATAGGCTCACACTCTTCTTTACTTTATTATAACTTTAAACGGTACTGCTCTTTTTGACATCTGGAGACTTTTGGCCTATACTGTATTGTACTAAATTTCCCTCCCGACTTTTCTTAACTTATGGCGTAATGAATCTATAATTTCATAACTATTACGTAAGGAGTTAAATTGAAAAGCTCCAGATTGCTTGTCTACATAGCGCACAATTCTTATTCCGCATTTCGTGAGGGTGTTTTATTTTCGGCTCACGATTTAATTTGATTTCTCGGAGTACTGTATTGTTAGCCGCAACTTATTCGGTCTGGCATTATTAGTTTGATTTAACGTAATTATAATTCCTTCCTGTATAATCATGGCTAAAAGTGTACAAAAGCGTCGGGCTGGACTTACGGGCTCTTTGACGGTCTTGACCTCTGATATTGACGAATTCCTTGATTCGGCGTCTAGAGTGGAGGTGGAGGCCAGGTTGCTCAGTATTCAAAAGCAACTTGACAAGTATGAGGTCACACAGGAGGACCTGGCCGACACTTGCGAGGACGCCGAGTATATCGAGGTGATCAGAGAGGATACCCTATATATGGAGGGCATACAAGTAATCGTTGCCACACTGAAGGGGATCCTGATTACAGAGGTCAAGAAGGAGGTCAGGAAAGAGCCAAAGAAATCCGCAGTCAAATTACCCCATCTTACTCTCTCAAAATTTGAAGGTGATGCCACCATGTGGTCGGGATTTTGGGAGATGTTCAAGTGTACCATCCATGACAATCCCGACCTCACAGATATACAACGCTTCACCTATCTAAAGGGTCAGCTTCAGGGTGATGCACATAAGCTAGTCGAAGGATTCATAATCGAAAGTGCAAGCTATGCCCCAGCAATTGAGCTCCTGCAAGAGACATATGGGCTTCCAGATCGAATCAAGGCAGCTTATGTTACCAAATTCAATCAATTAGTGTCACCCAAACACCAAACAGCTGACCTGAAGGACTTCTATGCCAATACAGAGAGTGTGATGAGGTCAATCATTAGCCATGGTATTTGTCTGGAGGAATTTTGTGTGGTGACTCTTGTCAATAAGTTACCATCACCACTAAAAGAAACCATAAAACGGGAAATGGGAGACTCGAGCCTGGATTATAAGAAATTCACTCATTGCCTCCAGGCTGAAGTGTACAATATGGCGGGTCAAGACAGAGTAGGGGGTACACCCATGGCTACGGCAACATTTACCGCCCAGAGTGAGTACAGGAAATTCAACTGTGTTCTGTGTAGTGGCACCAATCATTTATGGTACAAGTGTATGAAGTATAAGACAGGGCCTCTTAAAGTTAAAAGAGCCCGTCAACTACGTCTCTGCACTGGGTGCTTGTCAAAAGACCATGGCCATTCGGGTTGTACTAATCCTAACATAAGAAGCTGCAAGTTTTGTAAGGGCAAACACTTTCATTCCCTGTGTACACAAAAACAAGGGAAAGAAAGTAGACCAGCGGAGGATAACACCAAGAGAGAGCATACTGCTGCTACTTCAACTACAATGTCCGTTGCCACAGGTAAAAATACAGTAATCTTGCCCACCGTACAGCTGCCGGTAAAGGGTAAGGATAATAATTGTGTTAAAATCAGATCGCTACTTGACCAATGTTCTCAGAGGACCTTTGTGAAGTCTTCTGTTCTATCCTCCCTTTCCTACATTTCTAAAGGAACTGAGGAGTTATGTCTTCACGGATTTACCGGGAAACAGGCCTCTAGGGAATATAATGTTGTGGCACTGCAATACAAACACAGAGGTAAATTTCATCATCTAGACGCAATAGTGGTTGATGAATTGCCAGACCATAAAGGTGAAATTAACCTAAAGTCTAAACTGGTTAGTTTACAAAGTAAAGGCATAAAATTAGCCGATCCTCACGCAACGGACACAGATCAGCTGGAGCTGCTCATCGGAGCGGATCACTACTACGATATAGTGCGACCTGGGTATAAAAGGTCAGGTAGCCTAATTCTGCTTCCTACCAAGTACGGGTACGCCATCAGTGGTTCATATGTGACACAGCCTACAAGCTCCAGCACAGAAGTAATTACTGTATTGAAAGTAGCAGTAACACCAATGGACGAATACATATCCACTGGCAATATTCCACCATGCAAAAATGACTTAAATGTTTTGTGGGAATTAGATCATATCGGGATAACCCCTAAGGAATATTCACTGGTTGAGCGTCAAGCACTATCGTCGTACGAGGATACCGTTACCTACGATCCCGACAGCCAACAGTATAAAGTGAGACTGCCCTGGAACAATTCCAAGGATCAGCTGCCATCTAACAAGGGTTTGGCCATAGGCCGTCTTCGGGGACTTCAGAAAAGATTCCTCGAGGAGCCTGACTTTTGCGAGGAATACTCAAAAGTCATAAAGGAACAGGTGTCCCGGGGTTTTATTGAAGAGGTGCCTTTTGATAAATCAGATACCGGGCATTACTTGGCTCATCATGGTGTAGTCAAGGAGAGCAAAACTACGCCAGTGCGTATTGTCTTCGACTGTTCCGCCAAGATGAGTGAACGTCATCCTAGTCTTAATGACTGCCTGTACACTGGACCCTCACTGGTGCCAGATTTGGCGCAGGTTTTGCTTCGGTTTCGACTCGGTAAGTATGCCTGGGTGTCTGATATTGAGAAGGCATTTCTAATGTTAAGACTCCATGAAGACGACCAGGACTATACGCGATTTATGTGGCCCAAGTATCCGAGGAAACTGGATTCTCCCCTAATTTGTTACCGGTTCCGGGCAGTTTTATTTGGAGCGACTTGTTCCCAATTCCTTTTAAACGCCACCATTTTGAAACATTTGTCTTATGTCAGTGCAGATCCGCAGATTATTCATCAGATTCGGTCAGGGTTATATATAGACAATTTACTGGGTACAGGAAATGAAGAAGATTTCCTGGTTGATACCTACGCTGTAGTCCGAGAGATTATGAATGACGCCCATCTACATTTGCGTGAATGGGCGACTAATAATTCTGTTTTGCGGACTGTACTGCAATGGGATGGTGTGGCGGCTGTACAGCAGGAACATGTTAGAGTGCTTGGGTTGTTTTGGAAAACGGACACCGATACCCTCTCATTCGGCGTTCAGTACGCGCAATATTCGCAGATTACAAAACGAATTTGCTTGAGTATGACAGCTAAACTTTTTGACCCCTTGGGGATAGTTCTACCGGTGTCGATCAAATCGAGATTATTCCTTCAGCAATTATGGAGGATAAAGTTAGGATGGGATGAAGTTTTGACTGGCGATCTGGTTCAGGAGTGGGATGACATTATTTCGGATCTTCGTCTCTGTAAGGGTTTTCATTTTCCTCGGAGAGTTGTCATGGACCATCCTGTGTCCATTCATGCCTTCTCAGACGCTAGCAAAGTCGCGTACGGCACCGCCATATTCTTTGTTGACACAAGTGGCAGCCGTCTCGTCATAGCGAAGGCGAAAGTCGCCCCGATCAAATCCCTTTCCATCCCAAAATTAGAGCTGACTGCAGTTCTGTTGGCTGCTAGACTCGTTCACTTTGTAGAGGAAACTTTTAAAAATTTGCTAAATGTCTCGGAGACAGTTGTATGGAGTGACAGCCAAATTACGCTCTACTGGTTACATAGCCGTAAGAAGCTACCAGTGTACGTCACCAACCGTGTCGATGAAATTCGTACCCTGCTCCCAACCGCACAGTTTCGGTATGTGTCTACCAAACATCCAAGTGATTGCATTACTTGTGGTGTCTCTGCTAAATTTCTCAAATCTTCTGCATTGTGGTGGAATGGCCCATGCTGGCTTAATGATCCCAACGAATGGCCAGAGAATATAGATTTGAGCGAGCAACACACTGCTATTGTGGCACCGGTAATTGACTCGGTGCCTGACGAAGACACACGGTTATGGGAGTGGGATAGATTCAGCAGCTATGAAAAGTTACAACGTGTTACAGCATGGGTGATACGATTTGTAGAAAATGTAAAAGCAAAAATTAAAGGCACACCGTCCACAGGTAGTGCTTACCTCAATGTGAAGGAGATCAGAATTGCAGATCAATTATTACATAAGCTCTGTCAACAAGAAATATATACGCAGGAATATAAATTACTGGTTAAGGGAACAAAGTCTAGGAATAACATGATCAACCAATTGGGCTTACACTTGAAGGGGGACTTGATACATTGCGGAGGCAGATTACGATTGGCAGCCCTCTCTGAGGCAAGTAAGTATCCAATACTACTGCCCCCCAATCATCCCTTCACCCATCTTATCATCGATAGGTGTCACCGACTCTGTTGTCATTATGGGGTTGGTCATATAGTCACCTATGTAAGACAACGATGGTGGGTGCCTAGAATCAGGCAGGTGGTCAAGAAAGTCCTTCGCAAATGCTTAAAGTGTAGAAGAGTACAGGGAACACATTATGATCCCGTCGGAATTCCTCCCTTACCAAACCTGCGAACTACCCCAGGTGACCCTTACAAAGTTACCGGGGTTGACTACAGTGGAGCAATCCCTGTGAAAGATTCACCCAATCTTAAGGTGTATATGATACTTTTCACTTGTGCTGTTACCAGGGCAATTCACCTGGAACTGGTCACCAACCTCACTTGTGATAGCTTCCTACATGCCTTCCGAAGATTCTGCAGTAGACAGGGATATCCACGTATCATGCTGAGTGACAATGCAAAGACTTTCATAGGGGCATCTACATATCTCAAAGAAGTGAGCAACAATCCTAAGATTCAGACCTGCCTAGCGGATGTAAAATGCGAATGGCGTTTCATTCCCGCCAGAGCGCCTTGGTTTGGCGCCATATGGGAGAGAGCCATAGGCATCGTGAAGGCGGGTCTGAAGAAGGTGTTGGGTAGAGCTCTCATCTCGATTGAGGAACTCAACACCATTCTCTTGGAGATTGAAGCCACCGTAAATGATCGCCCTCTATACTATGCTTCTGGTGATTTGGAAGACCTTACCCCAATCACACCCTCAGTACTGGTACGTGGATACAGACTGCGGGATCTTCCTGAAGAGCATGACGAGGATACTATGGAAGATCCAGACTACATAAGTAAGGAAGTGATATCGGCCCGCTACAAATACATTCGTAAATTATCGCGAGATATTTGGCATCGCTGGTCAACAGAATATCTGGTGACTTTAAGGGAAGCGCAAAGGAATAAACTAACACCATTAAAAGGTCATTGGCCTAGGGTAGGGGACGTGGTAACCATCCATGAGGAGGGCCCGCGCGCATTTTGGAAATTGGGTCGGATAGAGGAGTTATTACCAGGTCGTGATGGTGAGGTTCGGGTAGCAAAGGTTCGCACCAGGACTGGAGTAATCACACGGCCAACAGTCCGACTATATCCTCTTGAGGGTGACCTCGATCGCAAGGACACCCCCTCGGATCAGTTATCCATTGAAGTCCCCTCTCTGGCTTCTACTTCGGCGCAGCCTGTTGACGCGTCTGGCGAACGCCCACGTCGACAGGCAGCCCAGATATCCTCCCAAGCTTGGCGGGATAAGATTGCCTCCGGGCAAATCTAATCATGTAAATTTTGTATATTTTCTGTTGGTGGGAATATGTCCATACTTAGTGTACTCAAACTAGTATGAACAGTCTAGATGTTACGTAATCTGGGTTGATGTAGCGTTACGTATCTTTCCGTAGTCTTAAGTTGGACGCTTCCATAACCTTGGTCGAGCGTTCCATGATTGGGTAGAATATATTATTCTATAGTTGTATATGGGAAAGTATTGTAGGATTATAATTCCCATATATATATATATATATTTGTATTATTTAAGATTGTTTATAAGTATCTCATTGTAAAGAAGATGGGATACATTTTCCATATGTTATGCGCATGCGCGGTATGTCACGACAGAGACGAACATAACGCGCTTGCCACTCTCCAACCAACCTCCGTCCCAGCTACACACGCTAAGCCTTCTTCCTATAGTTTCATAATCAGGTGTTTTCGCTTCACGTTCATCTCATACTCCATATAGTCACTAAATCATCATCTTTGTTACTTAGCACAACTTAACGTAAATATCTATCCTATCCTAGCCTATTGTAGCCTCTTTTCATACTTTGTTTACTATACTAACCACTTCCAGTCATTTAGCCTATTTTCCGCCATCCTCCAATCACCAGCTGAGTTCATCTAAGGGTAATTATATATTCTATATGGTTAATGTTTCTTCAATAATAATAATATACAGTCCACTTATCTAAATTAGCCATAGAAGCTGATAAATAAGGGAGATAGCTAGATACAGATGGAAATAAATACAGTAGATAGAAATATAAGTAATAGAGAGAGAGAGAGAAAGCAGATGACAGGGAACATTATAATACGAAATGTACACAAATAACACTAGCTGTCTGTTTTCTAAAGGGTCACCGAAGTTACGATATTTTCGATCTGTTTTCTAAAGGGTCTTTGCAATTTCGATGTTTTCATATGGTAAAATATGGTTTAATATTATATTTTGAAGAAGTTGGGTCACAAGTGAGTCAAGAAGAGTTATGCAGAGTTCAACAAGAGTCAACACAAGTCACGAAGAGTCAACAAGAGTCAACATGTGTCTACACATATGTCCTTCCAACCGGTGACTGGGACACGAAATTTCATGCAGGTTTGAAAATTCTAGGCCACGTCACGAGTACCCAGGACACACCCCGATACCAACAGTACTCACATGAGTGTAACACGAGTCACGAAGAGTCACAAAGAGTATGCCAGAGTCATTGCCGAATATGGAAATTTCATCACTCGTGTTGGACTTGGGCACCTAGTCGAGTCGTGTATGTGTGAAGATGGCTTATGTGTGTGTGTGTGTGTGTGTGTGTGTGTGTGTGTGTAATAATATTAATATATATACTATTTTTTGTTTTATTATGATTATTCATATTATTCTTATTTTTATTATTATTATTATTATTATTATTATTATTATTATTATTATTATTATTATTATTATTATTATTATTGTTATTATTATTAATATTATTATTTTTATTATTATTATTATTATATAAGTAATAATAATAGTAATGATGTTATGCAATCGGTATATATTTGAATTACAATAGTGAAAGAGTGATTTTTGTTTAAAGATTTCTATTCCTTAGTGAATAATTAGTTCACTTTATTGAAGTAAATATATATGAGTAGATTAATATGTAATAAATGTATTGCTTGATTGCCGAGAGGAATATGAAGTGACAGATACAGGTTACACATTATTATTATTTTGTTTTAAATTGATGGTATTGTTCTATTCTTGATTTGATGGGATTTATTTTGTTGTGATGTCGAGATGCTCCTGTTGGTTCAGGCACATCTGGTGGAAGTAGGTTTCACTGTCTTGGGTGGGTAGGTAGTTTGGTGGCAAATTGGTTAATTATTTCAAGGTGGTGGGTGGAGAGTGCAGGCAGGTATAGTGTAACAAGTGTATCCTCGTATCCAGAGTATTTTGAGCCCAATATAATCTGCCATGCTAATTATTATGTTCTCTCCACTAACCAACTTTACTCCTAAACTCGATTAATGAAATTAACAAACACATGTGGCAGTCCGGGGATTCGAAACCAGGACGCTCACACCGAAAATCAACACACTTATGCATTGCACCACGAAGACAGGCCTGGATTTTCTCTAGCTGACGTTCTTGCGTTGGATGTTTTGGCAGAGGAGGACGTCCAAACATTACTCCATACGTCTGGAACAGCTTCCTTTGGCCTTTTGTGTGCATGTGATTGTGTGTATGTTTGTGAACAGGTACAAAGTTGTAGTAAACAATTAAATATATCTGGAGAGAGGTTCCATAATTGTATACCACTTAAGCTCCCAGAAGTGATTGACGGGTTGCTTCTTAGGCACTTAGGGGCATTCCGCAAGGAAACATTTTTGTATGGCTAAGGACGACTAATCATTACTTCATATGTGTGGAAGAGCTTTCTTTGACCTTCTTTTATTATTTCAATATGGCAAGATACAGCCATGCATTATACTTTTCATGTGATCTCGTATATATATATAGATATATATATATATATATATATATATACATAATATATATATATATACCGTATACTGTATATATATATATATATATATACCGTATATATATTATATATATATATATATATATATATATATATATATATATATATATATATATATATATACAAGGAGGTAGCTAATTTCTGAAGACATCTGGCAGCTCAGGCAGCCCTAGGCTCCCGCTCTGAGGGGAATCACAGTGACCAGTACGCACGCAGACACGGGAGAGAAAAGTGTTTTTGTCGTGCGCTCCGAGTCAATGCCCCCTGTTATTTCGTACTGTGCCTTATTTAGAGCTTCCACTCATCCTATGAATTTTTCAGAGGGGTAAAACTAACATAAATAGTGAGGAACAGGCCCAGATTCTTGCCTGGGCAGTTGAAAGACTGCCCACATGTGAAATTATGTGTCGTACAGGGAGGTCTAAAGCTGCCATTAACAAACATTTGGTGTAAAAACATGTCCCAAGAATACTTCAAAAACCTGTCAGATTCCATGCCCGGTCAACTACAGATGATCATTGATGCCAAGGGATTCATGACAAAATATTAATGTACGAAAACATCACAAAAGTTTCCTTTCTACCAATTTATTAATGAATTTTCTGGTGCTGACAGCTGAAGGGTCGATATTGCTGCCAGCGTGGCTCTCTAGATTCCGCGTACACATATATATATATATATATATATATATATATATATATATATATACTGTATGTATATACTGTACATGTATATGCTTCCCTTTTGAAGCAGGTATTTTTCCTTTGGTCTTGGGTCATCACCGCGCTAACGCCATCAACTTGTACCGTACCTCGTCCTTCCTCCCTACCAATCCCTACAGTATCCTTGTTTCACATTCTCTCGTTTTACCTGGCCTGTCTGCTCCCGATCCCCATTCCTGGTCCGTGCCCTCCTTTCCTGCGTCACCCTCTCCATGCCCCCTCTGTTCCTCTCCTGCACTCCTTCTGTTTCCCATTTCCCTCCTTGGTTTGGCCTTTCCTCCTTTTTCCACTTTTCCTTTCATGTCCCATTCAACAAATCTCATGAAAGCTCCCTTGTGCCCTCCCAGTTCCTTGAGATAGTTTCCCTCCATCATAGTGAAAAATGTTCCGTTTATACGGATGGCTCCCATACCTCCTCCTAGAATCCTGTTCTGCCGCCATTTTTGTTCAATCCCTTTCCCTTTGTCGGACCTGGCGGCTGTCCGGATTACCCTCGGTGTTGACTTTTGCTTTATTTACTATCCTTCAAGCTGTACTGTTTATCTGAGATTTTGTCCCTCCTTAGTCAATTGTAATTTTCTCCGATTCTCAATCCTCCCTACCCCTCCTATGATCCCTCTGCCCGGCTACCCATCACCCCTCATCGTTCATGTGAGCATCTGGGGTAATAATATAGTTGATTCGGCAACCTCACTGGCACACTCCTCCCCTGACCTGAAGCACCTCTCTCTCCCTCCCTCGACTGCCTCTAGGATTGCTACTTCTCATTGTCGTTCCCATTCCATTGGGATCTCTCATTATAGGATGACCTTTCATGTATCACTCTGAGTCAAAATAGATCAGATTCCTCCCCTCACCCCTGGTTCCGTTCCTCCCTTCGCCATCTTGATACTGCCCTACTACGGCTCCGAATAGGCCACTCTGGTGTCGTCTCACACCTACATAGGATGCGCCTCGTTCCAGACCCGTTCTGCCAGTGGTGCAGGACTGTGGACGAGACGGTCGAGCACTTCCTTCTCAGCTGCCCGTGCTTCAATTCTTACCGGATCCTCCTACGCTGCAGCCTCTGCCCCTTGGAGATCTTGGACTTCTCCCTCCTGTTTTGTTGGGGGGCCGTGGCGTGGATCCTGCCCTCCGTGAAGTAGCCCTCCGACACACCAAGATGTTCCTGCAGCGCATGGGTCAGCTCCGGTGACTGTGAGGGCTTCCCCATAGAGGATCGTGACAGGGTTTAATGGGCCTGCTTATACAGCCCTTCAATCAACAGACAAGACAAGACAAGTCGAGGTGAAAGGCGGGTAGCTCTCGGATTGGGGGGAGGTTAGAGGGTTGACCGAAGAACAAGTCATGGGGTATGGGACCGGTTGAAGAACGAACGGTGCGATTGAGGCCCCATTGCACAAGGGGGAGGAGGTTGGGCCAGTCATTACATTGACTCTCACTCATAAGAGCACGGAGAGTATTGTCGATGGATCTATGTGAATGCTTGCAGATGCCATTGTCTTGGGGGTGGTAAGGGGAGGTCAAAGATACATTAATTTCTAGCAATTCAGTTAATGCGGCCCAGGCTTGACTGACATATTCCCTTCCTCGGTTGCTGAGGATGGTGGTAGGGATACCAAAGGTGGAAATGACATAGGGAATAAGGATTCAGGCGGTGGTTAGTACATCATGGCGGCGGGTTGGTACAGCTTTTACGAATCTTGAAAACACATCAACGAATGTGGCGGATAAAGATTCGGGCGGTGGTTAGTACGTCATGGCGGCGGGTTGGTACAACTATTACGAATCTGGAAAACACATCAACGAATGTTATGACAAACTGGTAACCATCATAGGCGGGCAGAGAGCCCATTACGTCAGTTGATAGAACCTCGAAAGGGCAGTTGACATTCAAGCCGCCACGGACGCCATGAAATCGGTGTTTGTCTTTTCCTAGTGTACACCCTCGACAGTTTTGGATTAATTCGGTTGCAATATCCTCTGCCGCGGGCGTCCAGAATTGCCTCTTGCAAGTTTGGAATAGTTTCCATTCTCCCAGGTGAGCTCCAGGGCTACCATGCAACAACGTAAGAACGCCTAGACATTGCATCGGGGGAGTATGGTTTGACCCTCGTCAGTGCAAACGTGGTCGCCTAGGCAAACTAGTTTTCCTTTAAACTTACTCGAGAGCCACGAGGGCCAACTGATGCCTCAGGCAGCTTTGAATAATTTGTGGGTTTCCATGGCGCGTTAGGGGTCAGGGTGAATTTCGCCTAATATCAAAGCCCCAGGATCTCCTGTAAGGTGGGCGCGGGAGAGACCACCGGCGTTGCTGTTGAGCTTTCTGAAGCAGTATTGAATGGCATAATTAAACTCCTCAATTAATTCTCACCATCTGACTTGCATTGACTATGAGGACTGCGTTCGTCTGAGCCACCTGAGTGAATGGTGGTCGTTTATTATTTTGATACGGGCACCAGCAATGTAGGGGCGAAATTACTTTAATCCGAATACCATGCCCAGGCATTAAAGCTTATGCTCTGGATAATTCTTTTCTGACTCTGTAAACATACGACTGGTGCAGGATATTAGATTCTCGCTGGTGCCATTTACTTGGGCTAGGATAGCAACTAGACCCAAGAGGCTGGAGCCAGTGTAAAACTGAAGGGTTTGCTAAAATCATGGAAGGCTATACGATGGGGGGGGTTTACAAGGATGTCCTTCAATTAGTCGAATGCAACTTGTTGTTCTGTGCTCCATTGGGGGGGGGGGGGGGGAATTTTCCTGCAAGTAAGGAGGTTAAGGGGGGCAACATTTGGTGGAGAAGCCTTTAATGAACCAACAGTAATAACTGGCTATGTCCAAAAATTACCGGACTTCTTTGACACATGACGGGGGGAGTTTTGGGCTATGGCGACGGTTTTCATGGGATCTGGGACTATACCAATGGTGCTGATGACATACCCTAAGTATGGGACTTGTGTGCGAGCAAGGGCACATATTGAGGGCTTTAGTTTTATTTACGGCTCGGCGTACACGACTTAATACCTGCTTCAGGCGGTCTAGGTGTTCTTTCTAAGTGGTAGAAAATATGATCGTGTCGCATAAATACGCAAGACAAATCCAATTGAGGCCGGCTAGGGCGGTGTTCATCTATCGCAAGAACGTGGTGGGCTCATTAGTGACACTGAAGGGCAAGAAGTTGAACTGATACAGCTCCCCCTGGCTGGTAGCGAATGTTGTTTTCGATTTGGCCACCTCAGTAAGGGGGACTTGTCAGTATTCGAACTGGAGATTAACCCTTGTCGAGCGGGGGGGTTTTGGGCTTATTTGGGCATATTCAGGCCCTCCTGAATGATAAATCAAGTATCTGCATGAAATGAAATGTATTCATAAAAAACTAGGCGCTAAAAGCTTCAAAATGAGACCAGAACGAGCTACGTAGCACTCGTCGTTCTCAGGTAGTGTTACCACCAACATGGGAGTTTAGCGTATAGCGGCATATTTTTTCCCACTACGCTCACTACTGGCAACGCTGCCGGCCTCTCGAGAACAGAGGGAACATGAGTCAGTGGGCGGCGGTAAGCCCTGGGAGTCGGCTGTCTGGCCCGCTTCGCTCCCGGCCATTTGCACTCGATTTTAACCCTTTAAAATCCTTAATAATGCTCCTAACTTGCTGCAAATTGGAGGTGGACTTAAGTCCGCCCCCGCTACGAATGGGTTAGGGGTTGAGAACCACCGGTCGCCATGAAGGGATTCGAGTGAGTCGTCAATGCGGGGAATGGGGAGGGCGTCTTTGATCGTGGTGTCATTTAACAGTCTGTAATCGACACAGAAATGCAAAATATTTTTTTTTTTTTTGGCTAAGACAACAGGGGACGACCAGGGACAATCGGAGCATTCAACTATCCCTGCTTTTAACGTTTCTTGGACTTGCCTGTCCTGTTCATCTATGTGAAAGTGTTTTTTTCGCTGAGGGGGGGGGGGGGGGGGGGGAGGGGGGGGGGGTTGCCGGATGGGGTGGCTGTCAGTATGTATGTCATGGGCCACAAGATGGGTGAGCCCTCTTTCAGACTCGTCCTGAGCGAATAAATCATTAAACTCTCGCAACAGTTCAACTAAAAGTAAATGTTGAGCTGGGAACAGATTGGGGAGAGTGGCGGGGAGGGTTCTTAAATGTGAAACCGATCCTGACCGAGGGGGGCGTTTTTTTTTTTTTTTTTTTTTTGGCCGTAAGGCTGATGGCCGAGGGACGTGTTGCTCTGAGGTGCATAGCCACGCACAAGTTCTACCAGTTGGCACTCGCCTAGCAACAGGCCCTTGGGCAAATGAATTGGCACTGGATTTACGTTAGCAATCATGATTATCGGTATATCTCCGTTACTAGGGTGGAAGTTACTCGGAGGGCAGGGTCGAGTTTATTGTCGGGGGAGAACATGGTGCAAGGATCTGAGGGGCAGGGAAGGGGGAGGGGGATGTGTGAGAGGAGGGAATGTGTAACTCCTCGACGAGGAGTACTTTTTGGGGATCACCCGTTATTTCCTAGATTTCATTTGGGTCAGAGGGCATGTGCCCTCTTAATCTCTTCTTTAAAAATGCATCATCTACCACACTATCATGCAATGACTTCATTATTTTCATGCTGACCACCCTATTCCTTGTCACTGCTTTCAGTGTCCCTACAACTCTCTTCCCATGTTTCACCCTCTCCTTCACTTTATCCTCCATACTCCCATCTTTACTCATCACACTGCCCAAATACTTAGATAAGCTGACATTCTCCATAACCTGACCATTCAACCTCACCTCACACTCTGTGACTGCACCACTTTCAAAGACCATAACCTTACTCTTCCCCACATTTAACTTCAGGTTCCACTTCTCACACACAGTTCCAAACATATTTACCACACCATGTAACTCCCACTCATCAGAACTGTTTCATCAGCAAACAGCAGTACAACCATCTTCCACTTATTTCCTTCCCTTATCAGGGGTACAGCAACATGCACTGCTCTTCCTTAAATTTCTTTCATGACTCCATCCATATAAATATTAAACAACCATGGGAACACCACACACCCTTGCTTTAACCCAACATTCAGATCAAAGAAATGTTTGTTCATTCTCCACATGAACTGCCGCCCTTGCACCTTCATAAATGCTCTTTACCACTTTCAGCAACTTACCAGCTACTCCGTATATTCTCAATACTTTCTGCAGACCTTCTCTACCAACTCTATCATAGGCTTTTTCCAAATCTATAAAGGCACCTAGCAACCTTTGTGCCTTCTCCAGATATTTCTCAACAACCTATTTCAAGGAGAAATTCTGGTCTACACACCCTCTTTCCTTCCTAAACCCGCCCTGCTCCTCACCTACCCATTTCTCCATTCTTGCTCTCACTTTCCCGATCACTACCCAACTGTAAAATATCATAACAATACATGTAAATACGTATGGCAATGGAAACATAATAACTAATAAGTAGAATTGAAACCAATTATAAAGATCAATAGAAGCAATCATTTCAAAACACAATGGATAATAATATGGATATGACTACAAATCACAATTATGATATGCTATATACAATAATGAGAATGAATATAGCCACATTAAAATCAAAATGATACGTATTAAAGTGCCCTTAACCCCTTCATTACCAGTGATGTCATTTTAACTTCATTCGGGTACTATTAGACGATATAGTTCAGTTTAAAAAAAGTTCCCAGCAACTAACATGCTTCGAAATATCTCCCTTAACTCTTTTCATCACCACAAAGCCTTCTTAAACTGCACAAAATCGTCTAAATATAGCTATAATTATATTTAAAGGACGTTGTCGGTACAGAATGGGTTAAATATGCTCCCAGAGCGGCATTGACTGTTGCAAATGTCTTTGGTCTGTCATCTTCACACACTCGTGACACTCTCGTGGTACATTTATACCGCCGTCGTCTACCACTGTGGCACCATCTTTCCAGGTCTTATTCGGTCGTGGCCGGCAGTCATGACACTTATAGGGTTGTCGCGGCATGGTCATTTACCATCATGTTACCATTTATCTTGCTTATAATTCCTAGGGGGTAGAGGACAAACAGATATAAAAATATATAATAGAAATCTGAAATAAAATTAAATATTTTACGCCGCCATTTGGGTGACCGGTAAACTTACTTACTTGTGTGGTATGTGCTGAAGGCTATATGACAGTCCCTATAATATCTATGAAGTACTTCTAGTATTAATGGGACTTAGCTGTGATCAGGGTGTGTGTCTATCAAGCGGTGAATAAGGTCAAATCAGAGAGATATGGGGAGCTGGAGCACTGTGTAAGGTGGTTGTTGATGGCTGGAGGACTGTGTGAAGAGTGTTGAAGTTTTCTTTTTACTTTACAACATATACTGTATATATATATATTATTTTTTTTTTTTTTTTTTTTTTTTTTAAGAGACAATCAACGGAGGAAGGAAACACACAGATAAAACAAAAAGATCCATGTGCCTAAAGGCATCCTCCATTCATAAAATGTTTGTAACAACTGGATTTAAACATTTGTAGATTGTAAGTTTGTGGAAAGCAATTCGAGGGAAGTGAATTCCAAAGAGTAAGTAGCTCTTGGGATAAATGAATTCTGATAAGCAGAAGTTCTGCATTGCGGAGGAGAAAGTGTAAATTCACCCGGGATAAATTAATAAGAGGAAAATAAACTGGATATAATTGGTGTAACCACCGAACTATTTATCCATAGGGATAAATAAATAAATACAATATAAACAAAAAGGAACTGCGCTGTTGTGAACCCAGGAATTTCAAACTGCCAGGATTCACGACATACTCCGCCACTAGTTAGGCCTAAACAAAAAAAAATATATATATATATAAAGTATTTACAACTGTCCCGTCCCGATCATGGATCACCAAAATTGGGAGGAACCCAAAGCAGCCTGACGCGACGGCCTTTGAGGGGCATCACCTCAGTCCGTTCCAGAAGTAGGAAGGATATTGTCAGAGTTCAGTACGTTGTCGCCATTCACTATTTCTAAATCTATCTCTAGTGGGTATAGCTTAACCACAAGGTCGGGTGGTCAAACCGGCTCCTATTTTTACCTGAACTACCCTACATTCGTGGTCGGGACCACGAAGAAGTTTCGTTATCCGACCTATACGCCAAAAAAGTTGGGGACCGTAGTCATGTATTAGAACGACGTCCCCAACTTGTGGTGATGTTGTCCCTTTGTTTACCATTAAGTGACGATGTTGCTCCCTGAGTGACATTAAATAATCAGTGCTCCACCTTTTCCACAGGTCATGTGAGATTCTTGTTGCATATTGGAAGCGTTGGTTGATAGAGTTGTTGTTACGCCACGTTGTGTCCTTAAGATCTTCATCTGTGACTTCTCATCTTGGAAAACTTCTGTTCCGCCTCCCGTGAACCAGTTTAGAAGGAGTGATGGATAGAGGGTCTTCTAGATCACTGTACGTGTAGCCAAGCTGGCGATCATTGACTGTGGCTTTCAGCTCCAATAATACCGTATTCAGTTCCTCCGAGGTAACCAAAGCCCAACCAAGCACCTTCTTCAAGCCAGCCTTTAGGATGCCGATGACCCGTTCCCATATGGCACCAAACCATGGTGCCCTGGCCGGTATGAACCGCCACTCGCATTTAACTTCCGCTAGAGAACCCTTTAACCTTTGTGACGTTAACCACCCCGTTAGAACCGCATGGCTTGTCCTACAGTGACTCGCTAGGATCGCCAGGGCAGTGGATGTGGCTACAGTTGATGTATTGTTGTGTGCTTTATTTCATATGAAAGCTTGTGTCATGGGCAGCTGCAAAGGCTCTTTGTTTTCGCCCATGTCAAGGCTTTATATATTTAATTGCAAAGTATATGTTTTATCATTAAGTAGTAATGATAGGAATTGAGAGAGAGAGAGAGAGAGTAGAACAGAGTGAGAGGAGGCGCGTAGTGTTTTGCTATACTCGATGACGTCATAGCTGGCTGGCCTCGTGGGGATTGGTTGAGGGAGTTCTTTACCATGCTTGGTGACGTAATGTTTTGCTAGCTACTTTGGTAGTGGTTGGAGAACTTGTTACCGCTTTTTTCCCATGCGGCTAGAGCTAGTGCTAGTATATATACAGTTCCCTCGCCATTCTCTCCCTCAGATCTGGTTTCTAGAACGCATCCCTCTTTTCCCTTTGATATCTGTCTTCCTCTCCGCACCTGAGAACCTTTTCCTCTGCCTATCTCTCTCATTTTCCATATCTTTCACCACCTTTTATTAACATTATATCCCCTCTGGTTAACTCTGCATAATCAGCTTAATGCTGGCCAGTTGTATTGTGCGTTAAGGTCTGATATAACCCATGTATGTTTAGTTGTTAAGATAAGTTGATCACGAAGCATTGGTTGGCATTCATATTGTTTAGTACCGCTTCCTATAATTATTAGTGTTTTGCTGGATTAGATAATGCTAGACTAGGAGTCTGATATTATAAGGTATTGTTTCCTATGAGTGCTGGCTTTAGTTAAAAGCTGCACGACATACCTGAGAACTGGAGTTGATTGGGTAAATTCTAGTCTGTGTGCCATTGAGAGTAGAGCATGCACGAATGAGGGCTTTTTGCCTATACCATTCTGCACTGTTCTAAGCTCGGTTGTTTTTCTTTGAGGTACGCCAGGAGAACGCTTGATACTTCGGTATTAAGGTTTTTCAAGAGAGCTACCCTTCACTATAACGAAATATTTGACGCACAAACTTGAGATTTACACTAGGCAATGCGGCATGCCATGCGCACCAGTATCTCGTATCATTGACTCTAGCTAGACTTTATCAATCATAGTAGACATTAAGTATATTAAACCAAGTACTCTTTTTATGCATACCCATTTATGATTACACAAGCATTTCGCAGCCTAGTTTGATGTATTGAGACACAAACGACTTAGGCTCTTTTTGTTGATAGGAATACTGCATTGTTGTGGCGATCATTATTATTGTTGTAGCGTTTAGGATATTCTTGGCCCCGACTGCATTATATATCCTGCCTTTTGTGTGCATAGCTTGCACGAGCATTGTTCCGCTGCTTGCCTTTTTGGGTTCCATTTCCGATTCGAGCATCTTGATAGCATCTAACATTTAAAGAAGATTCCTTGTTGGTGTTGAAGGACTTTAGTGCACTTTCTTTCATGCAGGAGTGCCTGACATTTATTGATTAAAGTAACGTAAGCTGTAACTTCTTTTACCACCTTACTTTGCATACCATAACCAAGCACCTTCGGGTATAGGTAGTAATAGGCTGTTTTCACATAACATTAAGCCTAGAGTAGACGCACATTTATTGAGAGTTTGATAGCCTATTATTGCATATAGAACTCGGAGAGTATTTGTGTTCTTTGTTCACTGGGAATATACATCAGAGGCTGGATCTAGCGCTTTCCGTTGTAGTATTTATGCCATTACTAGTCCAATGAATAAGAGCCCTGATATATTTAAACCTCAGTCGTAACACCTTGAAACATCTATGAACTTCCGTAATGTACTGGCTCCGCTAACAAATGTTGTGGCATTATCACTAATCATAATATCAGGGTAACCACTCCTGCTACTGAACCTACGGAACGCATGCAAAAATGATTCGCAGGAGAGGTTAGATACCGTTTCAACATGGATTACCCTAGTGACTGCCCAGGTGAATAAGACTACGTATATTTTACTTACAGCATCCCCTTCTCTTTTACTGGTAAGGCACCTGTGTAGTCAACCCCTGTTACCTGGAAAGGACTCACCTCCTGAACCCTAAACTCCGGTAATGGAGGGGCCTGTACAGCACAGTACGATGCACCTTGCAGTCTCTTGCAGATGGTACATCCCCTTAAGGCTTTCTTTACTACCTGTCTAATCTTGGGGATCCACCATTGCTGTCTTATGAAATTTACAACATAGCTAACACCACTATGGTTACACACTTTGTGGCAGTAAACACTAAGGAGAGTGGCTATATGGTGTTTATTAGGTACAAGGATAGGGTACTTGGCATCATCATGTAAAGCTGACAAATGTAGCCTACCTCTATAGCGCATCATACCTCCCTCCATATAATTGCTTCACTATATTACTTGGTGTGCCTTGTCCTGTTGACAGATAGTGGTGTTCCTCAGAGTAAACTTCTCTCTGAGCTAACCTAATCATGGCTGACTCTCCTGCTCTTAATTACGATACCGTCAAATAAGCCGGCATTGCCTTAAAAGTTTTCTGTGCCCTTTCTCTTAGAGTCTTACTAAATCTAAGTACCCATGCCATCACTTCTCATAGGACCCATACCAGTCCCTATTCATTATGGCAGGAAGGGATACCGGTACTGGCAATGACAGGGCCTCTTCTCGGCTCATTTGACAACTCACAGTGGTGCCCCCCTTTATAAGACCATTCTCAGGCCAAAGCTCTTGATGAGGTAGCCATGTGAGCCCTCCCCATCAAAGCGAAGACTCTATTTAGGACACATAAGAGATCCCTCTGGTAACCATATCACTGGGGTTGTCTTGTGTGGACACATACATAAAATGAGTATCACAGACTAATGACTTTATTTCATCTACTCTATTCTGAACATATATAGGCAATATCTTTTTACTAGACAGCCAGTATAGGGTAACCTGGCTGTCTGACCAGAGGTAAACTTCATCTATAACAAGCTCATTCGCGTAGGTTTCACATATATAACAAGCGAGACGAGCTGCTAGAAGCACAGCAGTCAGTTCCATCGTAGGCATAGTGAGGGACTTAATTGGCGCCACTCTAGCTTTGGCCATTACCAACTTACTTACCCCTCCACCAACTACATAGGCCGCTACATCATATGCAATAGAACTAGCGTCACTAAACAGATGGAGCGTAACATTCTTATTATTAGTGACTTGACGGGGACTCTTGATCTCTGTACCACTAGTCATGTATTAATATATACCCTGCCAGTCAGTCCTCATGTCATCCGGAATGGGTTCGTCCCATCCACACTCTAAACGCCACAAGTCTTGAACAAACCTCCTTGCCCTGATGGTGACAGGTAAAAGTACGCGTAGAGGGTCAAACGTGCTCGCAGTTACGCTTAGAGCTTCACGTTTTATAATCAATTTAGGGATACTTCCGCGTTTACTTACCTGTAACATATAATTATTAATTAGCCACACAACGCCAAGTACCTTCACCCTGTACTGATTGGCGGAAGCTATACCCTTTAGGTGTAATGTGTCCCGCAGACTATCATTATTAGTGACCGTCTCACGTAAGGACAGATTAGCGCTGGAAAATATTCTAAGGGTATCCATACATTGCTGTTGCAAATCCGTCACATCATCGCCGGTTCCTTGCAAATTATCAATGTATAAACCACTTTTAAGCTCTTCAATTACTACCTTACCTTCCTGGAGTAGAGACAAGTGTTTTTGTATGGTAGCATTAAGTAAAAATTGAGAACATGTGGCCCCAAACAGAACTGCACGAAACCGGTAGACAATGTAGGGACTTGCAACATTCATGGGATCAGCGGGCCAAAGAAATCTAGTAGCGTCCCTATCCTTTTCCTCCAGCCCCACCATGAGAAATGCTTTCTCAATATTACTCACCCAGGCAAGGCGATGACATCTAAATCGTAACAGCCTCTGGGTGAGGTCTGCCACTAGTGACGGACCCGTATGTAGGCAGTCATTCAAACTGAATGCTCTTTCGTCCGTCCTAGCTGAACAGTCAAAGACTATTCTTACTGGCGTAGTAATGCTGTCCTTAGATATCCCATGGTGAGCCAGATAATGTATGAGACCACCCGCTAGATTTCAACCATCTACCTTCTCAACAAAGCCTCTCTCTAGCTGATCCTTCAATACCTTTGTGTATTGTTCACAATATTTATGGTCCTTTATAAACATACGCTGTAATCCTCTTAATCTGCTCATGGCTAACTTGAAATTATCAGGTGATTTGTCTACATTATCTCTCCACGGTAGTTCCACAACATACTGTCCTGTTCTTGGGAATACTGTACCGTATCAGAAAATCTATTTAGTACTTGTTCTCCGCCCTTATCAGTCTCAGTAGGACTTATACTAATATTATCTAAATCCCATAGAGCTGTCAGATCCTTTAATTCTGGAGTACTCCTGCCACTATCTGCTTGTAACCCCACTACCGGATCTACTGCTAACTTAATAACAGTGACTAACTCTACATGTGTCTCTTCCTTCTCTGACTGCTAAGTACCATTCAGTGCAAAACCATAGATTGTGGGTAGCATTACTATATCTCCCTCTCTGACATAACCTGAATGTACGAAGTGATAGTAAAAGTCCGCCCCAATCAGTAACCCTATTCTATCCCCATCAGTTATATCAGGATCGGCTAACTTATATCCCCGAGCCTTAAGGGCATGTACTGTCCTACTTAATCCCTCACCTGGCTTATATACAGGCAGCTCTTCCACAACCACCGCCCTCAACTTGCGCACTCTTTTTCGATAATGGTAGGTTAACTCTACAACCTCCTACTCAGTACTACCTAAGGAGCCAGTAAATCCCTGGAGTTGCAGATGTTCTTTACTTACCCTATGTGCATCAAGCTGTAATAAAGCGGCACGCAAGATGAAGATGCGGTGTGAACATTGGTCCAAAAGAGCTCTTACATTATTGGTATTACCTGTCTTGTTATTTAGGAGAATTTGTATGGTAGGCAACAACACAGTATTTCGGTTCGAAGCCACAGCCATTGTAACTGCTGGTTCAGGGGTCACTGTTTGCTCAGACTGTTCAAATAGTTGAAATGTTTCTGTTAACAAAACCGACATGGTCTAATTTTAGGATTAGTACATCCTTGGCTTCCATGGTCTGCCGATAAGCACCCAACGCACAATTTCAATTGTCTTGCTCTCTTGGCCTTCGCAGTACTGGACTTATACTTCGCACATTTCGCCCAAAAATTCCCTGTCTTAAAACACAATTTACATCCATACTTTTGTTTGGTATCTGTTTTCTGCCTTTGTTGAACTGAATATGCTGCTGTGGCGGTCACACCAAATTGTTCTAGTGGGTTTTGCCTTCTCTCTAGGTTGCACACTTCGGTTTTCAATACACGAACATACTCATCCACATCCAGCCAGTTGTCTTTCAACTCACGTTTAATCACCTCTGAGAGCGCACTAGGAAGTTTATTATGCAACAGTACTACACAAATTTCACTAACTGTTACATCCATGGAGTGTAAAGACTCTAATGCACACTCAAATGATGCAGAAAAATCTTTAAGAGCACTGACCTCCTGGCTGGGATGCGGTAGATTACACAATTTAGCGATATGAGCCACTTTGATTCGATCCTTTTGACCGTACGTATTTTTCAGAACAGTGGCCACAGGCTCATAACTCGCTGCAACCAGGCTAAATCCACTGCCAATCTGTAGAGCTCCACCACTAAGTTGTCCCTTGAGATATGTACATTTTTGAATAACTGTTAAGTATGTCTGGGAATGAACACTGCAATCAAACAGCTCCCAAAACCCAATCCACTTGGTCGGATCTCCACCAAACATCGACAACTTCAAGGCAGGTAACTTGATCCCCTTCTGCTTCCGACTTGCCGGATTATCATGAGTTGTACTGGTAGTGGATTGTAGTAGAGCACTATCTAACTCTGCTAACTGACAATTTACCTGAGTAACATACTGCATGTCAAGGACCATCTAATTGTTCATCAGTGTATAAATCATATAATTCCTGACTGTAAGATTCTATATCAGCTACGGCCTTCTCAATGGTAACTTTCACACCTTACACATCATGTGTTGTTGCAGCATGCTCAATATATTCAAGCAAATTAGAAGTTAGCTTAGTGATACCCCCCTTTTTTGCGGCTCTGAGCCATCTTAAAGACTTAATCTTGGTATCCATACTTACAAACTCTATTATTTACTTTAAAATTGGGAACAACAAATACTTACTATAAATTACGGGAACATTAACACAAATTGGCAATCGTCACTGTGGGCTGATTTAACACGGGCTGTTAACGGCTGCTAACGTACCCTACTAATGACGACAACGTACCAAACAATTTAAGCATTAATGACCGCGTGCTCCCTGTCAGTTACAATTAATAAAGAAAATGGAAATGGAATTATGTTACATATCATAATACTCTAAATTTCCTACTTTACTAAATTTAAACAAAATGCAACATTTTAAAATACAAATTTTAATAACCTACCGGTAAGTAAATTGCCTGAAAGAAAAACAAAAACAAAATAATTATAGAAAAAGACTCCTCCTAAGGAGGAGCAGCCGTAGATAGTCTTGAGATCTATTGCACCGTTTGCTCCTCCTCAGCCTTGTCCTTCTCCTCAAAGAAGACACGCGCCCTATCCAGAAGCCTGTCCAACACCTTCCGGATCCCTGGAATATTGGTGTATTCCTCGGGAGTCATGCCCCTTGGGAGGGTCCTTGACTCGAGACTGACCACCAGTCAGTGACCCTCGATCTTTTGCTCTATCTCTGTTGCTAGAGACTGAATCGCGAGGGCCAGCTGCTTCAGGTCAGTCTGACGAGTCAGGTTGTTGCCCCCGAGGATCAAAATAGTCAAGTCCGGCTTGTAGGACAGGAGCGCATCCCAGGTCAAGGTTTGCTTGATTGTGTCTACCCTTGCCCTCGGTTTGTAAAACTGCCTTACAAAAAAGGAAGGGCACTGCACTGGACGGTCCAGTGGGAAGTGTGACCGGCCTTAAGAGTGACCGAAGAGGGCCACTTTCCTCAAGGGCACAGGGTATTTGCCAGATGATGGCTCAAAACTTTGGCCAACGCCACCCCATGCCCTCGCAGCCTCCCCCGGTGCGCCCCCGCAACATTACTTACCAAACAGCCCAGTGTTACACAAAAGTAAACAGCAACCAGGCCTATTACCCCCCAAATGTTGTGACAACAATGTATATAATAGATAGCTCAGTATCCTGGTCACAGCATCATTTATATCTTGCTTATAATTCCTTGGGGGTACAGGACAACCAGATTTAAGAATATAAAATAGAAACCTAAAAGAAAATTAAATATTTTACGCTGCCATTTGGGTGACCAGTAAACTTTCTTGTTTGGTATGTGCTGAAGGCTATATGACAGTCCCTATAATATCTATGAAATACTTCTAGTATTAATGGGATTTAGCTGTGATGAGGGTGTGTGTCTATCAAGCGGTGAATAAGGTCAAATCAGAGAGATACGGGGAGCTGGAGCACTGTGTAAGGTGGTTGTTGATGGCGGGAGGAATGTGTGAAGAGTATTGAAGTTTTCCTTTTACTTCACAACATAAAATATAATTAAAGGTTTATATTATCCCCCCGGGATTAATTAATAAGAGGAAAATAAACAGGATATAATTGGTTTAACCACCAAAATATTTATCCATAAGGATAGATAAAGAAAAACAATATATACAAAAAGGAACCGCGCTGCCGTGAACCCAGGAATTTCAAACTGCCAGGATTCATGACACGGTCCTTATACTGTTGTCCCACGGTCTTTTTGCGCAAAATTAGGCCCCTTTTTCCGTGGATTAGCGTCGATTTTCAGAGTCGTGGCCCTCACGACAGTAATCGTGCATGTGTGAAGTACCCTTAAAGGCTGACAACCCTACTGAAGAATAAAAGTGTTTTGACATTGATCCCAATCACCTGCTTACCCTACCTAAGATGGAGTCGCGCCTTCAGAGTGTGACTAGTTGAAAGAATTGCAAGGCCTAGTGATTGCCGAGCCAAACGAATACCTGGAGAAATTGAGTCGCCAGTGGTAGGAAGAGTTTCCCAGAACACTAGAAGTGTGGTGTGAAGGATCGCCCGTGACCAAGCCGGAAGTGCAGCTGCCCCTGGAGAAGTCGTTGCCCATAGTAGCCCTGCCTGTTGTCCCTGAAATATACCTTAAGTAAATACCAGACACTGCCACGGTGCTGACCATCGCTCCAAGCAGCCGTGTTCCCTTGTTGTACCTGAAGGGCACCTCTCACAAATGTCGGACACCGTCATAGTGCTGACCACCACCCCTAGCAGCCCTGTACCCTTGTTTGACCTGAAAGGCACCTGTCACAGATGTCGGACACCGTCACGGTGCTAACCACCACCCCTAGAAGCCCTGCTCCCTTGCTGTACCTTAAAGGTTCCTGTCACAGACATCGTACAACGCTGCGGTGCTGACCAACGCACTCTCCCTTGCAGCCCATTGTCCTACAGACGACTGTAGTCGCATCCTAGTCAATGTGGACCACCACCCTCCCCTTTGTTCCCCAGGCTACAGACGCTGCAACTGACAGCTCTACTTGGACCCCCTCTACCCTTGAGCAGCCGCGCCAACCATTTCAAGAAGGCCGCATCTGCCCTGAGGATACCTGTCCCTTTAAACTCCTTGTCAGTGCCTCTTTACCTTCCGCACTGACTTAATCCCAACCCATAAGCCAAACCCCACTTCCACGAGCAGCTGTCGGCATGACTAATGTTCCCTGAGGGAATATTGAGACTCACAATTATCTTATATCATATGACATCAGGTCTCTTTGTTTTATCAGGCTACCAATGGATGGTGAGCAGAGAAACAAGTTAGTATTGCTCGATTTAAACCCACAATAAATGCGTCTACTGCAATGAGTTATATATGATAAGAAAGAGGAAAGCTTATACTACGACATGAATACATTAAACTTAGAAAAAGATTGATACTTAATACTTAAGTTTGTTCGATGATAAATAAATGAATTGATCTTCGATGTTCAACTTATCACGATTGCATTATAAGCTGAGCAATAAATTTATCTTCTATATGAAATAAGAAGAATTTTTCCTTGTCTTCCCAACAGGCTCGTCAGAAATTATTTATCATCAACAGTTATTTTATATGAATATAATTGTAAACCCTACACCCGTGATTTTGAGTATGGCCGCCGAACTCTATATGTTCACTCATGAATGATTTTCACCGTCAATAATTGCATCTAGGGTAAGACACCGATGAAAGCACCGTCGGTCAAGGAAAGTACTGATTTTCATTTAAACGTTATGCATATAAAACAAAAATTATAAACAACTTTCATTCGTATATTAGTAAAGAGCACACTAGAATATTCATAAGTCACTTAAAACACTAAAATCGGCTTACGACAGCCATGTAATAACATGGTGGACCTTTGTGAAGTTGGCACGAAATGGCGAATTTAGCGGTGGGTAGATATGAGTGCTTTCGTTCCGCCTCGCGGGACCACTCTTATAACATTGGTAATTTAATTCCTATCTTTCCTAAACTGCTATATATGATTCAGAAAGCTTTCAGCTTTTAATATATATGCATATATTGTACATATGACACATAATAATACGTAATTCAAATACTTACCAACAAGTTGCTGTAAAGCCATCAGAATCGTCTCGATATTTTCCTTTTTCGCCATTTTAAGCAGCTCCTCATTGTCATATAAGACGTTCAGTTATTCACAATTGTAAATCATCTGTGGAAATGCTGTTACTAAAGCTATATTCTCCATATTAGCCTGTAATATGACGAGACCGAAAGGCCTCCATTTCTAACCACTGAGCGAGAGAGACTGGCGGTCCTAGGAACACCTCCTACAGGCCTATAATCTTCGATTTTATACAAAAACTACTAGCCTAAATGGTCAATCTATATAAGAGCATGCCAATAGATAAATATAACACATATTTATTACACAATTATTATACAATTAATAGAATTTGAGCCATTTCTAGCCATTATTTCCCAAGGTAACAACTAAAAATCACCACTAGACATTGTGACACTGTTTGAACACTACTTCATGGGCTTGGCTTCGACTTGATACACTTATGGTGACCACATCTTACTTTGATATATATAAAATATGACATATAAGAGGCAGATTTATGACATAAAAGTAGCGCCACACCACCATAAACAATGGCACTTTCATCGACACGCCGCAAAAATCGAGTACATTTTTATAAAAATCCATAGTTTGCCACAGGATGCATTTCAGAACTCAAGGAATCAGACACATGGTCGTCTTGAGCCACTCTATCTGCTACGACATCCATTCTGAGACAAAGTAATGTGGTTTTATCAATTTTTAGAAAGTTTTAGACCTTGTCCGCACCGGCGAATCGGCGAATCTTGTTCTGTCGCGCACACATATTCATTTAATAACTAGTAAGACCTATGGAAATGCTTAAAATGATGTATTTTACCTTTTCTGAAGGGGTGCGTCTGGGTGGCATGTGTAAATAAGCCAAAGAAGAAAGAAAGAAAGAAAGAATACCACCCAGCTGAAGTTGGCGGTACTCATTTACGGAAGAAAAGTACGGAGTACTCATCTCGGTGTTTTAGCCTACTGCAATATATTATATCTCAAAAGATAGAAGAAAGGCCAATCTAGAATATTCCCATAGAAAAACCAACAAAACCTCAAATTATCATAGATACAATATAGTTTACCTAAAAATATTTGATATTATTCCAACTACATCCAAATTCCCATTGCCTTTATTACAAAATTGAGCAAGGACATTAGGTTTTTATATATGATTTATAAGTATTTGTTCATGCTCTTTCCAAAATTGTCACCAGAATTTGTTTATCATCAATATTATTATTTTCATATGAATATAATAAAATTGGTTCAACTGGGTGGAAAACGGTTTACATTATATTTGTTTTAATATTTTGTTATGAGGTGTATAGCTCTGTATTATGTTATAAGTAAAGCTCAAAAGATGATAAAGTGAATATTACAACATCAAACTTACTAGGCCAACTATTTCTTTTCTAGGAATATTTCTATATACAATATCCTCAGACATAACTCTATAACACACAATAAAGTTAGACATTCAATTTTCTACTTCCAGTCCTCTAATATTGCAATATATTATATACGTTATATTTATGGAAAATAATTACTTGCGCAATATAAAAGAATATCAAAATGTATGTTACACATACTTACAAGTCGTCCAAGGGCTTGAAATGTCCATCTTTATATGCCGGGACAGCGACCCTCCCAGCTCCACTCACGGATAGATACTGAGAAAGCCGGCCGTTATTGATTTTCTAAGTGTCTAATACAGACGCTGCACACCATTGCACCATTGCGCAATAGCTTGCCATTATTCTTCACATCTCTCGCTACTTGTAGCGGAAATTTCAAGTGGATCGAGTTCAGTGCTTTTTGCCACCTAATTTCTGAAAGCTTGCCTTAGCTTAGGAACGCTATTCGAGTGGAAATTATTAATTAGTGGAAAATATTAAGGAAAAACCTCCAAACAACTCAATGTGCTGTTCTGTGCGCCCAGGGGGTAACTCTTAATGGGACATCATAGAATCCGCAGTCCTTACTACCCAGATATTATATTTGTATATTTGTACTCTACAGTGTTATATTCTTGTGCATATTGTGTTCTGTGATATGTATTGTGTTTGTTCTCTTGTTGTACAAATAAACTATATTCTGTGTATACTGCTCGTATTCCTACTTCCATTTAACCCGTGGAGCCCCGGCTAGTTTTGTAATGTTTGTTCACCAGAACCCGGCCGGTTTTCAAAAAATGGTTTTATTCCAGAAACAATAGCGAATGGGTTAGGAATGAAGGAAAAACCACGAAAAACCGCTCAAAAAGCTTAAAAAATGGTCCTACAGAGCCCCCGAAAACGTATTTTACAAGAGTAAAAAATTGAAGGCAATTACCCCAAAAAAACAGTTTATTGCGCGCTCACGCGCACGCACGTGGACTTTGAGAGTTTTCAACCATCGGCACGGTTGCGTGGGATACGTACACAGTTATACAAATCTGAGCCCTCTTGAGTGGCTACACCTGAGGTTACTGTCGGCGCAATTAGGGTGACGCGTCAGGCGCGTCTCTGGGGCTGTGCGTTACATACATCGCCGACGCGTCAGACGCGTCGCTGGGGCTGTACGGGTTAAGCACCCTATGATAAAAACCTTAATGGTATAGGCACTTTAATAATATTAAAGTGTTTGTGTCAGCACCTAAATACACCTTTATATTTAGCTTGTTAAAATAATAATATTTGATTCATACTACTCTTTACCTTATATTTTGATTTTCCTGGATAGTGGCCATTTTGTGACGTCAGATTGATGTCAAAATCGTATCTTTTGTTTTAATCAACTAATTCACCAATGCCATTTGTCTTCATTTATCTCATTCCATTTCACTAAATTACTTTAAGAATTATGGCCAACGTAAAATGCTGAGCTACGGAGCAAGTCTTTACAAATTTAGCTAGTTTTCATTTCAAATATATTTGTTTTTGTCTAAAAGTATTCATAGCGATAGGAAATTGATTAAATGCTATCCTAAATACACGGGATCCCGGAAAACGCTGAGAGATAATATCCTGGATCAGTCTTTGTGACGCACGTAATTTTCCATTTACATACTTTGAGATGGAAGCAATGGTATACCGTTCATATATTTAAATGTAATAGCAGGGTGAAAAACTAAAATACTGCATTACTGATAATTATTAAATTAAAGTTTTTATTTTAAAAGCGATATATACTGTAATTCCGTATATTTAATCATATTTGAAAACATATGACTCGAGTGTAGAATGCCAATATCTTCTATATGAATATTCTTCATAATTTAGCATTACTTCTAATTAGCATGTTTGTTCACCAATCAAGATAAAACTACCTAAAACGTAAATAACATGGAGACAGGCAACGAAGAGGCTGCGTGTGATGGACAAGAAAAAAGTGATAGTAATATAAGAAGAAAGGCGGTGAAAAGATGGGTGATAGAGAGAAACCTATTGGTAGGACGGTGATGGCAAGTATAGTAGGTGGAATGGAACATATAACAGTTACTGTAGATCAAATAAGTTGCTAACGAATTAACTTAGGAAGTATGAAATAATTAAGAGGTTGAAATTAAGTAAATCAATAAAATGAAGAGACTCTAGCGAGGTTAAGATATTCAAAGAAAGTAGAAGATATAGTGATGAGAAAGTGAGGGAAAAGGTGGATAAAAGTGGCGCAAGCGTGTGGGGGAGAGGCGGGCAGGCGCTAGCGAGGGTGTCAGACCCAAAGTTATGACTCCCGGCCAACATTGGGAGGCGATATTAAACTTTGTAAAACTTAGATTCCTGCCACAAAGAGGCAATCTCATCCCTTGTGCAGGTCTGCCCACCCCAGTCACACCCTGATCAATACTGCCGCCCTCTCATGTGCTGTCATTTGCTCTGGCCTGCTCTGCCTTCACCTTCTTATATATATTACATCCTTATCTGTTTACACCTTGACTTAGTTCACATTATCCTGCCCTTTGTGTTTTTCTTCATTAATAATGATCTGCCTTACTTGTCACTGCTATACTCTTACCTGCTCATTTACTGGCATTCCTTACTCTTTCTCTCCTGCTCATCTATAATTTAGTATGCCCAGTCTCACCATACTCTACGCTACGTATCTTTCTTACACAATATGCTTTGCCCTTCTTTTTTCTGACCTGATCTGTACTGGTTCCCTCTTCTCTCAACTACCACGCTCTTTACTGCCCTGTAAAATCTATACTGATTGTATCTACCTTCTTTACTTTATTTTTACCATAACATGTATGCGCAATTGACGTAAAGTTGTCAAGTAATGAACCTAATACACATGTTGTGGATTATATTTCACCACCATAACGGGTTAATGCTTTGTGTTTATGTAAATTAATGACTCTACCCTCTCCTTATGGAATCTTTGTAAAAGGATATACTGTACATATATATTCACCACCAGTATATCCAGTATATAAAGAAACAAATATATAAATGCAATACACAGCTTCACCCCTGCATATCTATTGCACCAGGTTCATGTTTTAATAACTGTACATTGCTCTATTGGTTAGCCATACGATGTATAATGTATAATCCTAGCTTCTTGTACCTTACTATATAATTATGAACCAGTGTCTATCTTACCCAGATCTAGTCTATTTTATTTATCTAGTCATCATAATCTAATCACACTTAAAGCTTCAACTCCTCTCATCTATCTGATTTCTTCTCGCTCCGTTTATTTTAAGGAAAAGCATATATCGGAACTGCAACTTCAATCTATGTCTGAAACTGTTTAGCAATGGTTTTATGATAGGTAAAAGGTGTATGTGCAACCTTGACTTACGGGTGTATTTTTGTACTATAATGGCTTTGGGTATCATGGGGCATATCTGTGGAAAACCATACTGTACATGGTACTGTGTGTTTGTCAAGAAATATATTGTTCGTTCAGTATTTTCTATGTAAGCAACGACTGCATCAAAGACTTAATTAACATTACATGGGACTTAAAGGAAAATGTGTTTTTCTTCTTTGATAAGTGTGTATGTGTGTGTGTGTGTGTTTGTGTGTGTGTGTGTGTGTGTGTGTGTGTGTGTGTGTCTTACATTGTAAGTGGCTAATCCATATTTATTCTTTGAATCGTATATGACGTTTCATAATTTTACTGTTCTCCATAATATTAGTGTGTTGAAGTTTATCATGAGAATGCCGTTTAACATTAGAAAATCAGAACAATATATACTTTCGTCTGTCGGAAGCTGGGTGAGGAAAGGCTACGCGAATGGTTCAATTGACATGAAATGCAAGAGACTGGTGCAGTCAACATAGGGAGAAGTGATAGGAAAATGTAAAAAGAAAAACAAATTTAATTACCATTATTATTATAGGAAAATATAGAAACACAATACAATTAATATGAATAGTATATGGATGATGAAAGGAAATCAGAGAGAGAAAGAAAGAGAGAGAGAGAGTTACAAAGAAGAGTTAGTATCACACAGGTCATGCGGTCCATTACAGGGTTTCCTCTAAAGTGGAAAAGGATAGATTATACAGTGCAGTACTCTCATTGCAGAATATCCAAATACTATCTACGCTGTTCTTGAAGTGCTCTACTAGTGAATTATTTACGACTTCTGAAGAAAGTTTTTTTCCGGGTAGAACAGATCCTATATGTGAAAAGGTTTCCGAAACTACTAGGGCTTAACCAACGATAGAGAGAGAGAGAGAGAGAGAGAGAGAGAGAGAGAGAGAGAGAGAGAGAGAGAGAGAGAGAGAGAGAGAACTAGCTTTCGTTTTAAGTAACAAATCCTACCCTGAATGTTAATATGTTATGAATTGCCCTTCTCACTATAGATTTATATTTTTTAGCATTACTCTGTTGTCGTATTCACACATCCTAACAATAAATAAATACAAAATACCACTCTTACTTTGAATGTCACTTTCACATTCATTCGTTCTGCCTGCCATACAAATTTTCATTCGGATACCAATGATTATCTCCCTCGAACTTAGGCGTCATTCTTGAACCTGTGCCCATTATCAGAAAATTCAAAGACTACATCAAGCTTAAAAGCTCAGTGTGTAATTAGTGTTATGTTAATATAGCTAACTTTCATTATCTATTTTAAACCCAAAATCAGCTTGATGTACTGTATAAAGCGTGAACAGCTCGTTCAGCATTCCAGTAAAAATTCTCGGTGACAGGGGAAAGAAGTATGTCAGCCGGGCTTGAAAGGCCATGGCCGACCTGTTAGGCTTGGACAGATCCTGTGCAACACCTTACAACCCTCAGAGCAACAGCAATTGTGAATGCACTCATCGTTAAATTGACAATGCACTCCGTGCAATGATGATACAAAACGGCAGAAAGGATTCGCCCAACCTCCTCCTCATTATTCAATGGAACCTCAATCAAGCGGTTCACTCATCAACAGGGTGTATTCCCCACGAGCTGCTCTTTGGTTACCCCTCACACCTTCCCCCCTCCCCAGCCACACCTGTCCCAGCACTCAGCACCATTCCAGTGTCACATCACGACTACCTCAACCTCATCAGAGCCACCATGGCTGAGTTGCACCCTGCACCAGTATCAGATGACATTCAACCCCCCAACTCATACTCAGAGGGGGAAGAGGTGGTCATCCTGGACCACCTACTACAAGCCAAAGGGAAATTGGCAAGCAGGTATGTTGGCCTATATAAGGTAGTGGGCGTCCATTCCAATTTCAAAATAGTGGTGGAGCTGCCTGGAGGTAATTTTAAATATGTGCATGCCAGTCAATCCCTACCTTGCAAGGGAAACACAACCCCATCGGGCCCCTAAGACCCACCCCTTCGACAACCTTCACCCTCCGGCGCCCATACCCCTTCGCCCTCGAGCAATTCGCACCTCTTCCCAACTACCATCAAATCCCCCTAATACCTTCCCCCACACCGCAACGTGAACCCCCCACCAGAAGGAGACCCCGCTATCCCAGCCTAAACAACGAAGACGGAAACCAATCACAGCCATGAATCAATTGAAGAAAGCCATATCTCAGGGCTCCTCGGCCGCCACGGTCACCTTCCAGGCGTAGACAGACTTCATTGTCACTGTCAAGTATACAGACTCCCTCCGTCACCTCTACCACAAATACCCACTGGGGATCATCCACATAAGGATTGTCACAACAGAAGGTTCCATGGGCCTCCTCTGCTATATGCATAGATTCACCCGCAGGTTCGAGATGTTCCTGTTTCAGGACAACAATGGGAGTTTCAGAATGTAGACGTAGGGACGCGCCCATTTCTTGGCGGAGGGCAATGTTGGGACTTCAGTGAGCGAATTGGAGAATCCCACACACAGACATCTGAGGAATAAGGTCCCAGCCTTGATGGATCTAAAAGAAGAGGCGCCCCCCCGGCACACTTGAGCCCGATGGGGACGCAACCCAAGAAGAGGGAGGAGCCAGCCCCGAAGAGAAGAACCAAGCAAACCAAAACCATTGGCCAAAGTAGGAGAGAGGACACACCCACATGACCGATAATTGGCAGGCAAGCAGAGAGGGAGTTACCACAGGGAAACAGAGGTAATAAAGGGCGAAGATGACGAGAGAGCACACAGTCCGATGCGAGTCACCACGGTTAACCCTCCACAAAGGGGCAGCCTCCCACGACCCCTACTCAGTCACCGAGCATACCCAGAGAAGAAGACATAATTAATCTACATTCTCCAAGTCCCCCCCGAGGAGAGAGACCTCATTGACCTGCATTCTCCAAGTCCATCGGCCCCAAGTCCCTCGGTATTCCCCTACCCAACCTTGCCCCAACAAGGTTGGAGCCTATACGAGGAAGAGGCCTGCCCCTGACCTGCCACACTCCCATCTCCCGCCCCGCTAGAAGCAGCCTGTACAGACCCCATGCAAATCCCATGACAGCCCCGAGACACTCCAGGACTTTTGGAGACTACGCTTGCTGATGCAAGGAGAGCCGGCCGACAGCGAGGTCGATAGAGACAACCCCTGAGATGAGGGCAAGGAAGCTGGTAACTACACAAGAGGTTAACCAGGCAGTAAATCGACTACACTTCCTGCGACCTCTGCCGTGTTGGAGTGATGACAGTGAAGAAAGTAATGACGAGGTGGACACACCCTGAAGCAATGAGGCCACGACCCCAGTTTCGTCTATCCCAAAGTGACCCAGAGACGTGCAATAGTGCCAGACCCCCCAAGAAGAAGAGGTAGCTTAGCCAAGCAGTTCAGCTCAAGTAAGTACCCCCCTTTGACCCAGTTGATTAGTGGTACCTGCGGGTAAAGACGAAAGTAACCTTCATGGCTGAAACGTGATAATTAACCCTCAAGTTGCGGTGACCGTCATATGATGGGAGAAAGAATATTAGCCACTCCTGTGGCACCCGTGATATGACGGGCGCCATTTTGAGGCCATTATGAGCGATGAGAGAGATACCGAATGTTGGGGGACGATAGGCGGCCTTGGACCGCTCGTCACAGCTCTGTGGCTGGCACTGGGGACTATTGTATCTCATCCCCGCCTCCCTACACCTCTCAACAAGGATAAAACCTTCAAAATAACCTCATTTTAGGGTATTTTCGCTTCAATTGCACAATCGTTGCAAGAGAATCCGAGGTCGTACAAGGATGATTCATGTGTCATTGGAAAGCTCTATTATTTCCCTTTCACGGACATATAATTGTATTACGCTCTGGCTCTTGCGTATGCATGTTAAAGAGCATGGAATGAAGCTCATGTTCGGTAATTATACCATCACCCCCTCCCGCTCATTGGGAGTTAAAGCCAAAGTGCCCAGACTGGGGAAGCCCAGTAATTCCCTTTCCCTTTCTTGTGAATTTACTAGTGAATTTATTGCTAGTTGCCAGTACCAGTGTAAATTATATCCGATAATTTGATTACAGTATATAATGCCAATTAGAAGTTGATGGGATAACCCTTGTATGAATTCACTTTTAGGGACATATTCTGTATAGTGAGGGTAATAGTGAAAATAGAGAGAACGAGAGAGACAGCGAGACCGAGTGAAGGCAGTGAGAGCAGGGGAGAGTAACTAAGCGTGTCGGTCGTGTTGATCGTTAGTCTCATGTTTCCTTATTATGCCTCTTCCTCCTCCCTGCTTTATCACTTCACTCTTCTTGTCTTTATCTTATTATTCCTCTTCCTCCTGCTTGCTTTACCACACTTCACTCTCCTTGTCTTTATCTTATTATGCCTATTCCTCCTCCCTGTTTTATCACACTTCACTCTCGTTGCCTTAATCTTATTATGCCCTTCCTCCTCCCTGCTTTATTACTCTTAACTCTCCTTGCCTTGTTCTCACGATTCCTCTTCCTCTTCCAAGCGTTATTACACTTCACTCTCCTTGCCTTCATCTTATTATGTCACCTCTTCCTCCCTGTTTATGACATTTTCCTCGTGTTTCGTTTATCTTATTATACTTTAACTCCTATCTTTCTCACACTTCACTTTATTATTTCTCATAATACTGTCACTTTCATTCCTTACCAACCTTTGCTGTTCTTTGTCTTGTGTTGTTATGCTTTTATATCGCCAATGTTTGTTATCACTACTTAATTCGTTAGTCTCCTTATACATATTCCTTCATTCTTGGTCCTCTTATTGTATTATCCTTAATGCTCCATCCTGTTTTTTTCTATCTATCTATCTATCTATTGCCTGACGCCGTGATCTCCGAAGGGGTGGCCACGAAAAAATCGCCCCCATGCACCTCTGTCCCCAGTCAGTCGACGTCCCTCATCCCAACCAGCACCGCCTTCATCCATATACTTCCTCACTCCATCCTTCTACCTCTCTTTCGGTCTGCCTCTCCCTCTCTGTCCTTCCACCTCGCTCTTGTACACCTTCTTAGTCATTCTCTCGCTTCCCATACGTTCCATATTGCCGAACCATCTCAAGGTGTTCCTTTTCACACTTTCCAGTAGATCTACCTCCACACCACACCTCCTTCTTATTTCCTCATTCGTCTGTCTATCCCTCCATGTAACTCCGCACGCACTTCTCAAGTAATTCATTTCCACCCCTCCCACTCTTGGTCTGAGTCTCTTCTCCAACGTCCATGCTTGCTTCGTAAGTTAGTGTCGGGATTACCACACTGTCATGCAAGGACTTCTTCACTTCCATACTGACGACCCTCTTTCTTGTTACTGCTTTCATCGTTCCTACAACCCTTACAACCCTCTTCCCCTGTTGCACCCTCTCCCACACTTCTTCATCCAGAGTCCCATCTTTACTCAACACACTGCCCAGATACTTAACCCTTTCACGCACATATGATGCAGAGGTTGCCAGATTAGCAATAAGAAATAGAGTTCTCTCACTCTTATAATTACCTCTCCAAAATTTGTTTTCTGCCCACAGCTAACTCAAAGACAACTGCAGAGGTTGAAGTAACTAAACTAAAGGTTTCTAAATACCCCTGATGGTAACAAAGGCTTTAAAGTATCCCTAATCGGCTCAAAATCTCGTCATATGTCGGAGAGGGTTAAATGAGCTGACAATCTCCATAGCCTGACCGTTCAACCTCACCTCACACTCTAAGGCTTCACCCCTTTCGAAGACCATAACCTTGCTCTTCCCGGCATTTACCTTCAGATTCCGTTTTTCGCACACTGTTCCAAACTCATTTACCAGATCCTGCAACTCCCATTCATTATCGCTCATCAGAACTGTATCATCAGCAAACAGCAGTACAGGCAGCTTCCATTCATTTCCCTCTCTTATCAGCGATACACCAACATCCACTGCTCTTCCTTGTATTTCTTTCATGACTCCATCCATATATATCTGTACAGTAAACAACCACAAGGACATCACACACCCCTGTTTCAACCCAACATTCAGGTCAAAGAACTCGCTCTGCTCATTCTCCACACGTACTGCCGCTTTGGCACCCTCATACATGCTCTTCACTGCTTTCAGCAACTTGCCATCTACTCCGTATATTCTAAGTACTTTCCACATACCTTCTCTATCCACTCTGTCATAGGCCTTCTCCAAGTCCATAAAGGCAACATACACCTTTTGATGCTTCTCCATATATTTCTCCACAACACAATTCAGGGTAAAAATCTGATCTACACATCCTCTTCTCTTCCTAAAACCTCCTTGCTCTTCACCTATCCATTTCTCCTTTCTCACTCTCACTCTCTCAATCACCTTCCCTATTACGCTTAGAAGACATATTCCTCGGTGGTTACCACACACTCCTCTTTCCCCTTTCCCCTTTACCCTTATATAGGGGGACTATTATGCCTGTCTTCCAGTCATCAGGTGCACTCCCCTTCTCCCATGCTAGTTTGCATATTTTCCATACCCATTCGATCACTATCTCACCACCATACCTCAACATTTCCCCACACACTCCATCTGTTCCTGGTGCTTTCCCCAACTTCACTCTTCTCATGGCTTCCCACACTTTTGACCTCCTGATCCCCACCTCCTCCTCCACTACTTCTCTTCTTCTCTCTCCCATACCCCATCCAACTATGTTTGCTGGCGCTTCATTTCTTACATTTAGCAACTCGTTGAAGTACTCCCTCCATCTTTCGACTCTCTCTTGCTTCTCGGCTAGCATTCTCCCATTCTTATCTTTCACACCTTTACTGTTTCCCTTGCTACCTTCCATAACTTTCTTGACTTCTTTCCAGAACTGTTTCTTAGACTCCCTTCATTTTACACTCAGATTCCTTCCAAATTCCTCATCTACTCTTCTCTTACTTTCCTTCACTACGCTCTTCACCACTCTCTTTCTCTCCACATACCTCTCTCATTTCTGGCTCTCCAAATCTTCATTCCATCTACTACCCAACCACTCTCGATAGGCTTTCTTCTTGTCTTCCACAGCTATTTTTACCTCTTCTGTCCACCATGCTGTACCTTTGCACTCCCCTCCCTCTTCTCCTTACTCCACACACCTCCTCACATGCTGCACAGATCTCTTCCTTAAACACCTTGCTCATCTCCTCCACTTCCTTCATATCTTCCAGGTTGAACCCCCTTAGTCGTCTTTCTACTGCTCTCCTGCACTCTTCCCTGATTTCCTCCTCCTGTAGCCTCTCCACCCTCCTCGCCATTCCACCTTCCTCTCGCCTCCCTCCAGCTCTCCTCACCCACTTCTTTTGTATCCTAATTTTAGCAACTACTACATAATGATCAAACAGACCCCCTCCAATACCCCTATACACCCTAGCATCCAGCACAGATTTCTTCATTCGTTCATACACACATATATAATCAATCAGTGCCTTTCGTTCCACCACTGTCTTATCCTTATCCTTCATCTTCCACACCACTTTCCATGTGTACCTGTGTATCATTCTGTGTCGGAAGAAGGTGTTGGCTATCCACAACCTCCTCCCCACACATACGTCCACAAGTGCACTACCATTCCCATTCACCTCTGACGGTACCCCCCACCCTCCCACCACTCCATCAACTTTCCTATCACCCACCTTCCCATTCATATCCCCAATCGGAAATATTCTTTCGTTCCTGTCAAACTTATCCAGGCACGCCTCCACATTCACGCAGATCTCCTCTTTCTCTCTTACAAGATTATCCTCTGTCGGAGCATACACACACACAATCATCCACTTTTGTTTTGATGTTTTATCACCTTTCAATATTATGTTCTTTTCTCTTGTTAAATTACTCCTCATTCCTACTGCATCACTTTACACTCTTTTTGGTTTGCATTATAGTACCTGTGAAGATAAATATAGAAGGAAGTCAACCAAAAGGGTATCCCGAGAAGCAGCCAATCAGGAGGCTGAATTTGGTGTTGCAAGGCATCATGTGAGCGAGGCTGAAACTGCTACTGTGCTATGCGCTGATTGGTCGAAGCCATACAGGGAGCTCGGTTTATCCGCTGATGCTTGTTTGCAGTCAGAATATTGTACTGGCAACTTTAACTTGCGATATCTTACCAATCAAAATGTTTTATTGTGATAAAGCCTCCCATAAATATGAAATACATGGTTACTATTATGGGAAAAGTAGTGCTGGCTTACTTGCTTATGGTAGTCCATCGTAGTCCGATGATGACGTTCCCTTCCTGCATTCATCTGTTGTGAGTTCTACGATGACTGTATAGTCCTATCCATGATGCACATATCCTGCCACAGTCTGGGCACTGGTAATCCGGGGTAGGAGGTGCTGGTTGTTCCCGGCGTGCATGTCTCCGGGCCCTCTTCTCCTGCTGGTGGTGTTTCCTCTGACGTTCCAGTTCCTTCGCTCCTTGCTGGCAGTGTGAGCGCCATAGTGGTCTATCTGATGCTAAGTTCTTAAGTGCAGTTGGTTGTATATTGCACCTTTTTAGTATTTTCTTTATAATGTCTTTGTATCTTAATTTTGGTCCTCCAGCTGCTCTGCGGCCTTCATGCAGCTGTCCATATAGTATTTTATGAGGTAGTCTCTCCTCTGGCATACGGATGACATGCCCAACCCATCTGAGTTGTTGTTTGATGATAAGGGTCTCAATAATGGTGTTGTTGGCTCTTTCAAGTATTGTTATATGGGGAACACGGTCCTGCCCGGTTATACCCATAATCTTTCGGAGGCATCTGATGTGGAAAGCCTCCATGGGTCGTATATGGCGTCTATATGTCGTCCATGTCTCACAACCATAGAGCAAAGTGGTTAAACACACAGCATTATATACAGCCACTTTGGTACAAAGAGTCAGGTGATTATTTTGGAAAACTCTCTCTTGTAGGCGGCCAAAAGATGCTGCAGCTTGTCTCAGTCGGTGTTGTACCTCGTCGTCAATGAGGCAGACAGGCAGACATGCAGGAGAGGAGTTGTTGACAGAAAACTGGCTTTCCTGAGACTCCTGGGCGCAACCAACCAATCAGATCACAGTGCCCCTTCCTGTGCTGGATATCCTATATATTCTCGGGAAAAGAAGAGAAGACACACCATCATAACTATCCCACAGCGCCACTTTTTTAGGACCACTGCAAAGTGACTTCCTGTAGCTGGTGCACTGCTTCAAAAGCTGGAGTTGGTAACCAGTGATCTTAGAATCACATATCACAAACTAGACAACAATTATGCTGGATTTCCTGCTATCACTAGCTGTTCAACTTCCAAGGCCGGGGCCCGTGGGATCCTTGGAGTTCAACTGCAGCGTTAATACAGACATCAGCAATATTCGCTAATAATTAGCAGTGTCGCCTTACATTTGCCTTTGGCAACACTGAATATATCTCGCGAGACATGAGGAGAGTCTCAGTGCCGCAGCAGACGTGCCGGAGAGCGAACGGGGGCCTGTCGTGCTCCTGCTCTCTCACACTTGTACCACAGGCTTTAATGGGCTTTAAATTGCAGGACATTACCAGGAATTACCTGTACTGTCCCCACAGCGTAAGGGTTAAAGACGTAAGTAAATGGATAAAAAATAGCTAACATATAGACATGAATGCATTATTTTCATTATTACTCCTTTTGAATGGTCTCTTGCCCTTATCTTCCATGGGTTCAGTCTTTGGCTCATAGTTGTTTATTATACTATATATACCAGTATCAATGATGTTGGTCTGTTGAGTATAATCTATAAGTTTGTAGATGACACCAAACCTAGAATAAGTGATGAACAAGACTGGAGAGACTGTACAACTGGTTGAGCATTGCAAGGTATTATATGTCGACAAAGAAATTTCTAAGTCAGGCTGTGCAACTCTAGGAATGGCTGAGAGAGGATTATAGTGTTTTGATTTGCAGTGACCTAATGTTTTGCAAGCAGAGCATTTATACAACAAGTATACCCAGACATTGTGACGCTAACGCACCTTTAACTTGGCTCTCTATCATGATTTCAATTTTGTTGGGGGGGGGGGGGACACTTGTTACAGGCAGCTTTGCCTTTTCTCTCCTTCATGCAGATAGATAAAATAATGGTATGCTATTCTGTATTTAGATAAACATTATGTACGTTTGGGGAGTTGTTACCCCCTATGATACGCTAATGTTGTCGATACTGTGATATGATGTTCAGTTCTAGTATCCAATACTCAAAAACATATATAAATCTATTTGAAAAATCAAAACTAGAGCAATAAAACATATTCCTTCGAATATAAGAATAAGCTTCCATAATCGGCTAATATATCTAGGTCCGTTTTGTTCTAAAATCGCAGGCATCAATACTAATTCATTGAAATAGTTATACTATATAATGAGTTTGATCATTAAGGTATTAAATATGCTTAGCCTGAAACGAATTTCACGCACAACAATGTGTGGAAATTAGAGCTAAAAAATATGGGAAAGATTATGTTGTAAACAATCGAAATCTACACTACCTGGAACAAGCTTCCTTCGGAGCTTGTAAATACTTGATTAGTTTAAAAAGAAGGCAGACTACAATTAGCATACTTTTCAAAGAGTGTACTAATAACGCTATGAATAATCAATTCAACATTATTCAGAGACTCTGTAAACATGACAGAGTTCAATACACATAAGTAGAGGCTACTGTAAAGGCCAGATCATCGTGAAATTGTCGTCATTATGAGGAGGTTCACAGTCAAGTCTCCTCTAACCCCCGCCATTGGTGTTGTGAGATTGGGGACTGGGGAGTTCCCAACGTCAAACAGGCTGGGACAAAATATCCCTAGAAGTCATACGTATAACCTAAGTAAAATACCCAAGATTCAAATAACCAACATGCCACAACAAAACAGAAAACGAAGCCTGGAAACTGAAGGGGAAACAAAGGAGAAAAGAAAGAACAGCAGAGAACAGGCACCATTGAAGAAAACGGAGAGAAAGCATGAGAAGACCAACAAAACAGGAAGAGAGATGAAAATACCAAAAACCACCACACACCAGCCAAACGCAGGAGAAAAGAAGAGCAAGAAAGGAAAGCAACAGAAGGAGAAAGAAAACTCACCCCAGCACAAGAACACCTCACAAACACCACCACCCAGAATAAATAAGAATACTAAAAATTAACTCCACTACGCACCAGCACCCGGGAAGTCAGAATTGCCACCATCAACCCCACTCTACCACCCACCCCAGGAAAAACAGTCAACATCACCATGAACAATACAGGAGAACAGAAAAAGAAAATACGATACCGACAAACAAAAGAAGAACAACAGACGCAAATCTCACCTCTTCATATTCGCCAATCTTCTGCGCAGCTGTCTTACCACCAGCGCGGAAATTTCTAGGGGATCTACCTAATCCCCCTAAACGCCCCCCCCCCCCCCCCCCCCCCCCGCACCTATGACCTTCTGACCCCCAAGTACCAGCCCTGGGACATAGCAGCCAACGTCATGACCATCTGGAGGAGAACCAGGTAGAGTCAGCAATTCAACGGCTCATAATACCTTACATGTAAGATTTTTGAGCCTAAGAAGTACCCTCCCATTTATTGAAGTATTCATGCCATGGCTGAATTCTTTATGGTCTGAGAGTTCTTTTCCCTACTAGTGAATTTTTGTTCTTTCATGCCATGGTATAATACAAACATAAGGATCTCTTTTAAGATGCAATTTTGACACTGGAAGTAGCACCAAAGGGCATGCCACAAACTGACTTCCAGGATCAATCCCGTACTCTACAAAACTAATAAAGAAGTCTTTGCCATGTCAAGACAACTCTAATGGTTCGGGCTTTGCGAGATACCGCCTAAATAACGGCACTTAGCACACAGAAGTCCATACTGCATCTGTCCGACACAAGGACATAAGCTGTAAAAAGGCTTAATAACCGACCCCTGGGTTCTTTGAACACTCTTACAATTGTCAGAGGCAGATTCAGCGAACTAGTAAGGTCATGATCTTACTTATTCCTCATGCTAGCCCGATACCTCATTGCTCTGTCATAACACTAGCGACTTTGTATTAAAGACCTTACATCAAGAATACTGAAACGGAACTTCATCACCGACTAGTATAAAGGTCAGGATAGTCGAGCAGTCATAACTTAAGACATGTCCCAGTTCATGCTCGCGTTCGTCCGATGGTATGCACCCTATATCATGCCATGAGGAACTACCATTTAAGACCCAAAACCAACTAGTCCATCTGTATCTCTACCCCCATTAACCACACGGCAGGACCACCTAAGCGGCTCAACGGAACCAAGAGAAAGGACTCAGCAACTCCTACTTCATCCACCCGTGCCTGCAGCTTCAGATGTACACAGTGTTAGAAAAGGAGTGCAGCAGGAGTTATATTAATTCCTACACCAGTGCGAACCAAGTGTATTTCTCTAATTGATGCAAGTGAAAGAATAAGAGGGCTAAGTGTATTCCATAGGTCCATCGTGGATCCTCGTCCGTGCTAGGAATATTATATTGTGAATTATTCTATGTATCAGTGTAAGGTGAATTATTTATGTTGTGTATTTAAGTGATTATTAAAAGAAAATTCATGTGTGTACTCAGTATTATATTTACCCTTTACGACTTGTGTGCATGTGTAGTTTGGCTTTAACTTCTCCAGTCGAGTAAGAACCTACCATTGTCCAATATAACCCCGGTAAAAACCATGACATAACACTAAGTATGTATTTCGTCTAAATGTCCAGTTTTAGTGCAACTTTACAATTTAACATCTACATAACATGTTACTAATAATATATATTCAAAAGTATAGTGTCATTCTTGTTGTGTTGCTTGGAGTTATACAGCTTGCATCACATATAAGTATTTTTTTATATTGTATATATATACTTAATGTTTTCCTCTTGCTTTTATATATCTATTCTTTTTTTTTAAATAATTTACATGTGTTTTATCCACATTAATTCACTCTTAAGCCCTACTGTACCAGAGGGTATTACCATAAATGTACCCTCCAGTACCCAGCAATGTGGCCAATATGGCTTCAGAGTCGTGAGAGAACACCCTTCCATTTCAAAAGATGGAGGAATACTGACCCTCCGAGCCTGTGGGAGCTTGGATATAAGCTGAGAAGTGTTGCCAAGGTCTCACAGCAGTGCGTACAAGTCATGGTACCAGGTACCGATCGATACAGGCTGTTACAAGGACCGCATATTATGAACGAACGTCGTCCTTCGCTGCGACTGACGAGTGACTTTTTTACTGTCGGCCGACGTACGTCGCTGGGAAAGTAGGTGTTAAAGATGTTCCCTCTTTAATCTAACGCCCCCTCATTATGCGGACTTTCCCTAATTGCGGTAACACTGTAGACAAGTCAGGCGCGCAGATGTTAAGAAGTATTTAATAAGGAATAACCACTGGTGCTTTTTAATTATAATATTATGCCGCACGATAGTGCTGCTACCCCTAGTTCGCACGAGAAAATAACGCAGCTTCTTCTCTTTCCTTCTCTTCTCTTTGGCCAAGTCGCACCCCACTTGCCCGTTGCTCCTGAACCCCTTCTGTATGGGCAACGTCTTATTAATTTTATTCTAGCTATATTTAGACGATTTTGCGCAGATTAAGAAGGATCTGTGACAGTAAAAAGGCTTAAGTGAGATAGTTTGAAGCCTGTTAATTGCTGTAGGCCCTCTTCAAACTGAATAAAATTGTCTAATTGTAGTAAAAATAAAGATAAAAAGACGTTGCCGGTGCAGAAGGCGTTATTGGTCACAACCAAAACTGCTACACACCTTAACGGCCACACTCTTAAACAGCCACACTTCTTAACGACCACAACCAAAGTGGCCATATTTCTTAATGACCAAAAGGGCCACACTCATAAACAGCCACAAACAAAATGGCCACACACCTTAATGACCACACCCTAAAACGGCCACATATTTCATATTCACTCTTAATCATTAACTTGCTTTAACTCATCTACACCTACACCATAAAATATTTACACGAATGTATCACTTCCATATAATTATTAAATATCTATGTGTTATACTTTACGTAATTTAAGTACTGTTCAATATGTAGTAATGCACAAATTGTACAACTTTAAAAAAATACATAATCATATTACTACATAATTATAAGCCACAATATAGCTATTCCTAGCCCAATAATATATTTACACGAGTGAATCACCTCCATGTCAGCTTATTACTAAGACTTCTCCTGGATAATCAAACAATATTTAGGTTACTTTAGGTAGAAACTGCTTTGTTATTATGTGCTAATTCTCAAAATATAAAATATAGTACAGAACATTATTGTATTTAGTATTGCTGAAGTAATAACCTTTATATTATAAGGCCAGTGCCACGAAGTCTGAAGCAAAAGTCAGTATTACTGAAGTAATAACCTTTTTATATGAGGACAATGCCACGAAGTCTGAAGCAAAGTAAGTATTACTGAAGTCTATTTATATAAGGAAAGTGCCACGAAGTCTGATGCAAAAGTCAGAATGATAAAAAAAAGACAACTTAACCCGTTCAGTACCAATGACATCCTTTAAATTATATTCTGGCAATGATTAAACGATGTCATTATGCTTAAGAAGGACCTCTAGCAATAATAAGGCTTCAAACTATCTCAACCAACCCTTGTAACTACCATAGATCCTTCTTAAACTACATACTATTGTCTAAATAAAAATAAAGCACACGTCGCTGGTACTCACAAGGTTAAGGGGACGTTAATTTATTAATTTATGTATTTTCTATTATATCCGGTATATATACAAATATATCCCAAAGACACCCATACGAGATTAATTTGTACATTTTTCGGTAGAGAAATGTCTCGGCTGAAGGCCAGTTCCTCCTAAATTACAGGCTCGCTATCGGTCGCCAGAAAAATATTGACACCTAAATGACACAAATGTTTTAATATTGACAAAGAAATGGGCAAAAGTCTTGAAAACTAATGGGGCTAACCATGAAAGAGAAGGGGGTTCAGAAAAAACTAATACTTCCCTTTAACCCCTCGCGGAGACCACCATATGACGCGAGAGAAAAAATTGGCCATCTGTACAGTGCCAGTCATATGACAGATGCCATTTTGAGGCTTTTATGAGCGCTGAGAGAGAGGCCAGGCGTTGGAGTGAGCATAGGCGGGCTCCAACAGCTTGCCACGGCGTACAGGCGCCCACGGCTGTCATAGGACTGTCTACCTCATGTGCTGTCTCACACACCAAAAACAGCCAAATTGCTACTATTTTATCGAATTTGCCCTTCGGTTGCAAGATCATTGAAAGATAACCAGATATCGTACAGGGATGATTCAGGGGTCATTCGAAAGCACTGTCATTGCACTTTCACGGATATATAATTGTATTGCGCTCTGGCTCTTGATTTTTCATGAAAAAGAGCATGGAATAATGTTGTTTTTCTGTAATTATGCCTGCCTGGTGCTACGGTGATTTATACAAGACCGCCCGCAATAATTGAGTTAAATGGCCACACTCATACGCGACCACAACCAAAAACAACCAAAAACATTAATAGCTACAACTAAAAGAGCTACACTCCTAAATGGCCACAGCCATAATGGCTACAATCTGTTCCTTCTGTAGTTTCTCCATGCCCAATAAGTTACATGATCTTTTGACATATGTGACACAGCCCTTGTATCCAACACACTACCCTGCATGCAAAACCGCTTGAACCCTGGACAACGTAGCTCGCAACTTTAATTATTATTATAATTATTATTATTATTATTAGATACTCCCTATTCCCTGTAACTCTTCTATAACTGGTTCCTTCCTCCCGTAACCTAAGGCTCTGTTCTTGCTCTCTCTCCGATGTGTGTCCCCCCAACTCTAAAAACGAGATGGAGTGGCCAAGTCATCTCTATGTGTACGCTTCACAAACAGATACACACACAGGTATGTACTCACGGTTATACACATGATTGCACTTGTAGATTTTCTTAAAAGTTATTGATACAAAGCTGTATGGTGTGAATGATGGTCGCTTAAGTTATTAAGCTACACAATAAAGTTGTGACTTTGTTATGGGCTTGTTATTACCTAACTTAGATTAGGTTACAAAGACTTTAGGGGAGATATATAAGAATATATTTTAGTTGATGTATGGGTCACACCAATTTACTCTTCCATATGTGTTTATGTTTTTCTTTTTTTCCATATAGTGTTGTGTTTTCTTGTCCTTGTTTTTTCTGTTCTTCCATCCATCGTTTCCTTTAAGATATATCTTCTTATACACGTTTGTCTCTCCCAACACCACTTTAACATTCAATAGATTTGTTATTCTTTGTACGTATTCCTCTATTGGTCTTTGTACGTATTCCTCTATTGGTCTTTGTACGTATTCCTCTATTTTTTATTCTTTGTACGTATTCCTCTATTGGTCTTTCTTCCTATCAAAAATTATTTTCTTCAAAATGAATAAGTTTTTTATATACTCCTCTCCCTTTCCTGTTCGCTCTCGCTACCTTCTTCTTCCACTGTCTATGTTTCCTATATTCCGGTCTTCTCTTGTCTTCGCTGAGTTTTTTGTGTGTCATGTATGTGCAGGAAACAAAAGGCAGGGTGCCTGTAACGAGTGTCTCCCCCAAAGTCAAACGAGTGACAGAGAGTCACTCCCAGGCATTGGGTTAAAAATGCCTGGAAACACGAAGTTTAAAGCAGTCTAAGTCATAGGATGAAGGAAGGATTAATTGAGGGAGAGAGTTTCAGAGTATACTTGTTGTGTAGAAGAAATACCGAGAAAATTTGTTAATTCTTGGGTTGGAGAGCTGGACAGAATAGAGGAGAGATTGTGTTGAACAGCGGGTGACATCCCACTCGTAGTAAGGGAGGGGGTATGCACTGAGAGAGCTCTGAAAAACACTGATTGTAGTAATAGTAATAGAAGAGTGAAAGAGATGCAACATTGCGGCACGTAGAATGAACCTGATAAAACCTGATAAAGTCTTAGGGCAGGGCAGACCAGTGTTGTCAATCCATAGGCAGTGCCCTAGGGGTCTCCATAAGATGGCTTGACTATAGTTGAATATTGTAAGGTAGAGTCATCAGAACCGCTGGCTGTACTGGAGAAATGGGACAAATAACAGAGATAAGGTGATCGGAGGACCCCAACGGAGAGAAAAAGTTTACAGTATAAGCAGAAGGATTAGAAGATCATTGCGAAAATTAGATATAGGACTGGGAATAGGACAAAACCCTGAGGAGTGATGGTCATTAACAACCGCAGCTATGGAATGGCCGGAAAGGAAATTTGTGATAACAACACAGAGGAATAGAAGCCAAAAGATGGGAGTTTGGAAATAATAATTTGTGCCATACTCAATCAAAAGCTTTTAATATGTCTAGCGCAATAGAAAAACTCTCACCAATGTCCTGAAGGGAGCCAATGGTTAGTAAGGTAGGAAAGTAGATCACCAGTAGAGCGGCCTTTATGAGAGCCATATTGGTGAACTGAAAGAAGGTTATGGGATGTTAAATGCTTAAGATATTTTGAATTAAGAATAGATTAAATCAAAATAGAGAAACAGGATGTGACTGCAATTGGACAATAGTTGGAGGGTTGAGAGTGGTAACCCTTCTTCTGTTTGCCTGCACCTTCTGTTTAGTGTAATTTGTCGTCCTCATCTCTTCCATGTGCCTTTACATTTACCTTCTTCTCCCCATCTTGCTCCTGTGCATTTCTCCCAACCATTGCCCCCTCCTCTCACCCCCCATCCTTTCCTTGGACTCTCTATTTACCCATGCTCTGTAAACCCTTCCCCTCCCTTCCTGCTCCTGGCTATTTCCCCCATCCCCTCACCCACCCTGTTCCTCTCTATTTTTCCATCCTATGCCATCCCTTCCCCTTCCTGCCCCTCTCTATTTCCCCCACTTTCTGCCAACCCTTCCTGCTCCTTTCTATTCTTGAAGAGTTTGTGAGTGCCAACATTGGAAATTAAGCTTATCTTTCAGCTTCAAGAAATACGGACACCGATATCAGGATTGAGCCCTGTCTCACCAAGGTCAGATGTAGTGCCAGCTCAAACCATTGCTAACACCGAGACAACCCAGACCACTACTGACAATATATCCCATCCTCAGGACGATTTCCATGTCGCAAAAAACGGTAGGCGCCCACAGAAGAAAACAGTCATTCCTGTAAAAACATTCAATAAATTCCAGGTCTTAGCCAATGTTGAGGATGACCTATCAAAGTCAGGCTGGTAGGTGATTCCATACTTCGAGGCCAACTAGTCGAGTTCTGGGGAAGGGCACCCAAATCTATGAAATGCTTATGCATCTCAGGAGCAGGCCTGGATGATGTTGCCTCTGCTGCAAACGAAATCACAAATGATGCTTGTAATACTACCCTACACCATAGCTTCTGCACAATGAAGTTCCCAGTCTTGACTTCCTTGGTAACTTGTGGGTGATTTTTGGCAATTTGATCATGTTGTGGAAATGAACAGGGGTCCACCGACCGTAGTTGGTGTGATTTAGGGTTTGGAACCATATTGCAAGCGCTGTATACATTGTTATGTGAAATATCAAATTCTTTGTTGAAATTTTGCCTTAACATAAATTATACTTATACTAGGAAATTAGTGGTCTAAATTGATTTATCAAGATCTAAAACAAACATTTTCAAACCTTGTTTATGTATGGGTTTTTTTTCTTTCTATATTCCAACTAACTAACTCTTGGGTAAAGGCGGAGAGCCTGTACATTCAACCGTTCAACACGGTGAAGCCCGTGAGGTCTCGTTCCAGTCTTGGGAGTGAGACATGTAAAGCTGCAACCAGCCTTTGTCATCGTGCCTTCGCATATACTGTATATGGAGCTGCTTCGCCTTCGTGCTTCACTGTCTCGCCATCAAGACTCGGACTCTCACTCTCAGAACACCACCTATTGAGCAAGTAACTCACTAGGCATTGCCCCCCTGTAGCATATTTTGAATATGGGAATATTCATACAGTGCTATTTATTCAGGGAACAATGATGGTATTTTTCTTGTGTTTCAGTGGGCTTTGTGGTAATGCACTGATACTACAGTAGGTACAGCACAAATTCCATCCCAATAATATCTTCCCATTGATACATCGGGATTCGAATTCGGGACCATTGGATTACCAGTCCAGTGGCAAGACCACTCCATCACACCTCCCCACGATTTCTGAGTCATGTTATATGATATACGAATATTTATTAAAGATTGATGGCGGCCCTTTTGGTAAAATGCCGCCGCAGCCACCGCAGGGCAGATGCATGATTGCCCAATATCAACATCTGTTTGTAACATGGTAAGCTACCTCTGTGCCAAATTTCGTGCTTCTATCCAAATATGCACAATTATATTGTATACTAAAGATTGATGGCGGCCATTTTGGAAAAATGCCGCAGCAGCGTGCACTGCAGGGCAGTTGCAAATATCAAAATATGTTTGTAACATGGTAGGCTACTTCTGTGCCAAATGTGGTGCTTTTTTCAAAAAATGCACAATTAGTTACCATAGTCACCCCATTACTAATAAAGTCATTGAGTGTAGTAGTACTGTTTAAACCTTTAAAAACCTACTAGATATATAATTCGCTCTTAACCCAAAACTATCTGTGTTTACAAACAAATAACATCACTCTTTACTGTACTATCGTTCCCTTTGTTTTATATAGCCTAGGTAGTTTAGCTACAAACAGCCTCGTAAGGATCATATGATCCGTAGTTGCTCGTTTTCCTCTGTACTCTTCTCTATTTCCCCCATCCTCCGCTAACCCTTCCCCTTTGTACTCTTCTCTATTTTTCCCATATTCTGCCAACCCTTCCTGCTCCTATATATTTACCCCATCCTCTGCCAACCCTTCCCCTTCCTCCTTCTCTATATTTCCCTCATCCTTTGCCATCCCTTCCCTTCCTGGTCCTCTACATTGTCCACATTCTATTCCAACCATTCCCCTTCCTGCTTCTCTATAGGGATGTCCCAAAATATGTGTGCCAAACTTGAGGAGTGAGTTAACAAAGTATTTCTAAGAACAACATGTTCTGTAAATAAAACTCCAAATCTCGCTTGGTACATATATATTGACTGTTGAAAGTGGTATTTTCCCATGTATTTCCCCATAAGGGTCATCCAGCTGTCTAAAGGCCTATCCCACACTCAACTAAATGTGCTTATTTTACCACATATTAAAAACGAGACTGTATTGTTTTGTAAGTTATATAATGAATAGAAGCATTGCAGGTTACTCTGGACCTGTTGGAAATCGCTTGACATGGCAGAGTTCGTTACAGGATCGCGGGGGTGGACACTATATACATAAATTAATATCTCCTAAACAGTTGAAGCTTAGATTTTTTGTTTTGGAACATATTATGCTTGGAATCATCCTTATAATCATACCCTAAAGTTTGGTACACCCATTTTGAGACACCCTGTAAATCCCTTTCTCTTCCCAGCTTTCCTCTTCCTTCTCTTCTATATTTCCCCCATCCTTTGCCAACCCTTCCCAATCCCGCCCTGCCTGCCGCTGGTGTAATATTTCATCAGCAGGTGGCGCATCAGGATGCCGGACGTTTAATTAAAGTTCAGAGTTCGCTCAATCACCTGGCCAAATCTTGTTAGCCGGCTGGGGTATCTGAAGCTCCTAGGATAGGGAGCAAATGAAAATATTATGTAAAATATAAACCCTTATATCAGTATATAGACAGGAGACACACATATATACATCTCTCTCACTATTCTATCGCTATTACAATAATCAGTGTTACTCAGAGCTCTCTCTATGTATACTACCTCCTCTACGTAGGGTACGTTAAGTGCCAGTGTGTATATATATATATATATATATATATATATATATATACTGTATATATATATATATATATATATATATATATATATATATATATATATAATGATATCAGTTAGTTGACCTCCAGGGTATCGTATTTTCAATAGGAATAGGGTAGCCAAAACAAGGAAGATCCCCATCTTCATAGCTTATTACAATATTTCGGGCTCTGCGTCCATCACCAGGTCAGTACAACACGATCCAATAAAATGAAAACACCATGCATGAAATTTCGTAAAGAGAAGAATCCCGTAAAATAGTTTAAGTACAAAGTAAATAAGGGTATAAAATAAATAGATGACATTAATTCGTTAACAAACACCAGAACCGCACAAATAAAAAGGAAACTAATGCGATATAAAGGAAAAATAGTAAATATTAACCCTTTCACGCATTTATGACGCAGAGGTTGCCAGATTAGCAATAAGAAATAGAGTTCTCTCACTCTTGTAATTACCTCTCCAAAATTAGTTTTCTGCCCAGAGCTAACTCAAAGACAACTGCAGAGGTTGAAGTAACTAAACTAAAGGTTTCTAAATACCCCTGATAGTAAAAAGGCTTTAAAGTATCCCCAATAGGCTCAAAATCGCGTCATATGTCGGAAAGGGTTAAGGACCAATCCCTACCCTTCACGATCTAACCCCAAGCCCAACTCGAGTACAACTGAAGAGCATTATTTGATAATTTACCACTAATAGCGACAACCCCGAAGACACAAAACAAAAGAACATCTGAAAATGATATACTCTGATTGGCGTACTATGTGAAATACTCCCAATTAATTTGAAATTAAACGTAACAAACAGTAAACAATTAAAACTAATGTATTTGAAAACTGACTAATCAATTGAATCAGGTCATAGTATTAAGTTCCAGTTTGAGTTGTTGAATTAATATCCTTTCCTCTAAAAAGGTATCTTGTTCATTATTGAAATTACCTATTATTTCAAAATAATTATTGAGAAAGGATGATCATGCTCATGTGAATGGAAAGGAATTTAGAGACAAAGGCACAGATGGAGGGATAGAAACCGAACCAGGGTAGTTTAGAAATTAGAGATTTGTGCTAGACTGTATCGAAGGCCTTCGATATGTCTAGTGAAATAGAAAAGGTCTCACCGAAGTCCCGAAAGGAGGATGACCAAGAGTTAGTAAGATATTAAATAAGATCACCAGTAGAGCGACCCTTAACCCGGGATCGGCGAGAACACTCATAAGAGGTTTTGGTGGGCAAAGGTAAGAGGTAAGGCCTAAAAAAAAAACTTTTATAGGGCCCCAGTAGCACTTAAAACAAGTGAAATGGTGTTTAGGTGAGATAATTTCCCTCCATACCTACTATCACTCCTTCACATATGTCAAAGTCCCCTCCTTCCCCCTTCCCCCCCCCCCCCCCCAATTATCACCTATTTTCTCTCTTATTCCCTTATTCATTGGTATATTTTCGTGTCAACATCTCCAAGCCGGTTCTATGGTGTGGTCATGTGACTAGCGAGTGTGTTGCGTAAGGGAGAGTGTGGGTGAGGGAGTCAGTCAGGCTTCAGGCCTCGCGAGGGGAGGGTATGCCTCGCTCTGCTCCACATTTCATGAATGGACCAGTCGGCAATAATTCACGATTTTGACCATCCAAACACTATTCCCACTTGTTTTATTGTTGTTACATGTTACTATATTCATATTAAACGTAAAATAGGCGCATATGAATAAGTATTAACGATATTTTATCGTAAAATGACGATTTTAGGCAGGAATGAGGCCTAATATCGTCGCCTGGTGGTAGGGTGTTCATTACACACAGCTCGCCTTTAAGGGGTTAAGGAAGCCATACCTGGCTATCTAGATGCAGCTAAGCGTAGATTATGAGAAAATAAATGTTTACAAAATTTGGAAGTACGAATAGTTTAAAAAACTTTAGATATACAAGAGATGAGAGCAATTGGACGATAGTTGGAGGGTTGAGTGGGGTTACCCTTCTTTGGGACAGGTTGAATGAGAGCAAACTTCCAGCAAGAAGGGAAGACGTTAGGGAAGAGACAGAGACGAAAGAGTTTGCCTAGGCAGGGAGTCAGCACAGAAGCACAGTTTTTAGTACAACAGGAGGAACACCATCCGGACCGTACGCCTTCTTAGTATCAAGCCCAGAGAGGATAGAAAGTACATCTTTAGAAGAGATTATGATATTAGGCATAAGTAGGAGAGAGGGGGGTGGATAGGGAGGAATAGCAGCGGAATCATTCAAGGTTGAGTTTCTAGCGAAAATTTGAGCGAAGAGTTCAGCTTTGTCAGAGGTTGTGCTATCAGAGTGGAAAAGGGGAGGGAAAGACAAGGAAGACAAATTGTTGGAGAGGTTTTTGGCTAGATGCCAGAAAGCTTGAGAAGAGCTAGAGTTGGATAGTTCAGTGCATTTATTATTGATGAAAGAGCGTTTGGCAAGTCGAAGAACATATTTGGCTTGATTTCGGGCAGCAACATAGGAAGAATGAGATTCTTGAGTTTTAAGGCATCGGTACCGTTTGAGTGCTTCCTCCTCATTGAGGACAGCAGTAGAACAAGTGTGAGTAAACCAAGATTTTTTGCATTAGTCTGAGAGAAAGAAGATGAAATGTATGCCTCCATAGCCGATAGAATTTCCTCGGTAATACGCTCAGCACTCTCCAAGGGTCCCCGAACACAGAAGCAAGAATCTATCCATGAGAAATTAAAAAAATACTGCCGTAGAGCCTCCCAGTCGGCAGCGCCAAAGTGCCTCAAGCGCCGCTGGCTGGGAGGATCGGGTGGCCGTACTGGAGAGATAGGAGAGGTGGCAGAGATAAATTTATGGTCGAAGGAGCCCAAAGGAGAGAAAAGATCGATTGTATAGAAGGGATAAAAGTCAGAAACATGTCAAGAATGTTGGGCCGATCTCCGAAGCGATCCGGGATACAGGTGGGTTGCTGAATCAACTGCTCTAGGTCTTGCCCTAAAATCGGCTAGGTGTGACGGGTGCTTTAGTGAAGTACTTACTACAGTTCATATTGACGATGCTTTTGATGATTTTGAACTTTAATTATGTTGCCTCTTAATCTGCGCTGAGTTAAAGGAAATAAACTTAATTCCTTAAGAACCTCCTCGTATGGTTTGTTCTTTAGGCTAGGTATCATTTTGGTAACTCTACGTTGAATTCGTTCTAGCTTGTCTATATCTTTTTGGGGTAATTTTAGTGAAAAGACTTGCAGCCTTATTTGCGATTTTTGTTTCCATTTTGTTTTGGAAATGGTAATTTTGATGCTATTAGTTATAATTCCACTGTGGGAGAATAGTTTTGATAGTTAACTATAGTTTTGATGTAAATACTACCGCAACTACGAATCTTGTTTCCGAGACCTAGTATATTAACCTAACCAAACAACCCAACCTAACCTAACCTAGACCCAGTGCGTGGGATACAAAACTAGCCCTTGCATGCCAGCTACTGTGGGTTCATATATTAGACATACAGTAACATCTTGTAGAACATAACACTTTACCGTAGCGAGTGTACTCCATTCCGAACACTTTTTGTAAACATTGAACACGTCCGTAGCAGATTGCGGGACTGAAGAAGAAGAGTTTGTTTACGCGCGGGACTATTTTTATTGACAAGATCGAATTACAAAACTTATCAAAACTATTCTCCCACAACAGAATCTATGTGAGTATATTATAAGGATTCCATAGAGCTTCACTTTCCCTAATAAATTATGTATAATAATGCTGCGAGTCTATTCCCTATAATTATCCTTTTTGGTAATAAAGGCACCAGGATTGAACGCAGTATTCCAGCAGAGGGCGGACAATTGTAAAAAGTTAGGACAACTTCTTTGGATTTATGCTCAAATGACCTGCCTATAAAGCCAATTATTTTGTTTGCCTTCTTTAACAACTTCTGAACATTGTTGACTCGGTTTTAGGTTACTTGATATTGTTACTCCCAGATCAGTTTCTCTGTCTACACTCTTAAGCTGAGTGCCATTCATTGAATAGTTTGCTTTCTCATTTCGCTATCCGATATGTAGTACTTTACATTTATCCGCATTGAAACTCATTTGCTAAGTTTACGCCCAACATGACAACTTATCTAGATTGTGTTGCATATTGTCAACTTGTTCTTTTGAGAGTACGCTATTTGCAATTTTTGTATCGTCAGCAATCTTTGAGATTGTACAGGTGAGACCCTCATCTATGTCGTTGATGTAAATTAGAAAGAGAATTGGTCCCAGTACCGATCCCTGGGGTACCCCGCGGGCCGCTACTTACATTGGTCCATTTAGATGCCTTACCGTTTATGATTACACTTTGCTTTCTGTCGCTGAGCCAATTTTCTATCCATTTCAACGCACCGTCTTGTATTCCATGTGCTTTTAGTTTTAGCAGTAATCATTTGTGGGGAACTTTTTCAAAGGCTTTTTGAAAATCAAGGTATATAATATCTACAGCTTTACTCTCATCATAGAGGTTGAGGATATCGTGGAAGAAGTCAAAAAGGTTTGTTAAGCAGGAACGTTTTTTATGTTGAGTATCTTTAACTCTTTCACGCTTTTATGACGCAGAGGTTGCCAGATTAGCAATAAGAAATAGAGTTCTCTCACTCATATAATTACCTCTCCAAAATTAGTTTTCTGCCCACAGCTAACTCAAAGACAACTGCAGAGGTTGAAGTAACTAAACCAAAGGTTTATAAATACCCCTGATGGTAACAAAGGCTTTAAAGTATCCCTAATAGGCTCAAAATCGCGTCATAAGCATGAAAGGGTTAAGTATGTTATTTTCCTCCAAATGATTTATGAGTCTGTCTCTTATGAGTGTTTCTAGCATTTTACATACAATTGAGGTCAAGCTAATTGGACGAAAGTTACTGGGTAGGGATTTGCTGTCTTTTTTTATATCGGTATTACGTTGGCAAGCTTCCACTGATCAGGCATTTCTCCAGACTATAAGGATTTATTGAATAGCAATGTCAGTGGTTTGGAGAGCTCATCCTTAGCTTCCTTTAGAACTCTAGGTGAGATTGTATAAGGTCCGTGCAATTTATTTACCTTGAGTTTATCTAAACATTTCAATACTTCTTTCTCTGTGATGGTGATATAGCTTAGAACATCAGAATTATCAATTTGAATCGGCGATGCTGTAGGAATATCACTGAGGTCTTCTGTTGTAAACACTGATGCAAAGAAGGTATTGAGGGCATTACTCATTTGTACTTCGTCTTTGGTGTATTCTCCATTTTCATCGACAGTTGAAGTAACTACTTTTTTCTTTCTGATATAACTATAGAATTCTTTCGGGTTTGTTTTACTTTGATTCGCAATATGTAACTCCCAGGTCTTTTTACTTTTCTTAATTCACTTTTTGATTTTGCGTCGTAGTTCTACAAATTTCACCCATTCTTCGTAATGTTGTGAGAATTTTAATCTATCATTAGCAAACTTTTTAGAAAGCAAACAGTCTGAAATCTCTTTATTCCACCGGTTGGACTTATCATTATGGCCTGTACGCCGTATTTTCGATGGTATGCAGTCTTGCACTACTTTTAGGTAAGTGTTTGCAAATACTTCCCAAGATGTATTTATGTCGTTATTGTTTATTAGAAAGCTCCAGTCAGTTTCTTTAAACATTGCTCTAAGTTTACGTTACTAGTTAACTTTAAACTGAAAGTTATCGTACGATGGTCGCTGTTACTAAATTCAAACGAATTGTGGGCGAATAATGTACGTACACGAAGCACACAGCACGCACGATACACGTGAATGACGCATACCCTACCACATACATAAATGAGGACACATGGCCCAGACGTGCTGTCTGGGCCCCTTCCCTTCCACCCCCTGCCAGATCAAGCTGGACTACATGAAGCTTGAGGACATAATGATCACTGACTGTTCATTCAAAATTATTACTTCTGTTATCCTTTCATTATTCACATTTCCTTGTATCTTTTATTGCTAATATTATTAGTTATCTATTCATTTCTAATGTATTCCATCAATATGATTAATTATTGGTTTTCATTTGTTTTCCTTTGTGTATTTCTTGATTAGTATTAAAGTAAGAATCCTGCCAGCCAATCAACGCGCTGCAAATCACCATCCCTTTAAACCAGCTGAGTTTGACATTTCCCACAACTCTGCCACACCCTTCCGGGTAGCCAATCAGGAGCCTCCGTTGTCGGAGCACGTAAAGATGGAGCCAGCCGCGCACACATCTCCACTTTTCAAATCGCTCTCGCTCCATCCACCGGCCGTTTCTTCGAGTTGCAATAGGTCTATGACATCAGTGCAAGCCCCATACTCCCGTAAGCCACTACAAGACCTTTGCAACCATCTCCCTGGGACTTATTACGAAAAGAGAAAACCCAAGGAGGGAGAAAAACCTTCAAAACGCGCGGCTAGAGAAAGTACTGCCCGGGAGGCTGGCTCAACCAATCACAGCGCGCCAAATCGTGAGGCGGAGCTATAAAGGGGGGAGGGGGGCAGCAGATGGCACTCGTGTCACGGACTCCACTGGGCTCACCTGCCAGCAACTCTCTACCTCTCCCTCACCTGTACAGTGATGGGAGCTTGGCCAAACCTGCTCCAGCCTACCAGCTTGCTTAGGGCTCTGTCACACTATGCCGATTTAAGTGCCGACGCTCCACGACTTAACCCGTGGAGCCCCGGCTAGTTTTGTAATGTTTGCGCACCAGAACCCGGCCGGTTTTCAAAAAATGGTTTTATTCCAGAAACAATAGCGAATGGGTTAGGAATGAAGGAAAAACCACGAAAAACCGCTCAAAAAGCTTAAAAAATGGTCTTACAGAGCCCCCGAAAACGGATTTTACAAGAGTAAAAAATTGAAGGCAATTATCCCCAAAAAACAGGTTATTGCGCGCTCGCGCGCACGCACGTGGACTTTGAGAGTTTTCAACCATCGGCACGGTTGCGTGGGATACGTACACAGTTCCCATACAAATCTGAGCCCTCTTGAGTGACTATACCTGAGGTTACGGTCGGCGCAATTAGGGTGACGTGTCAGGCGCGTCTCTGGGGCTGTGCGTTACATACATCGCCGACGCGTCAGACGCGTCGCTGGGGCTGGACGGGTTAAGGAGTGGTGATACAAGGGGGAGACTACTGCCGAGTATCCTGGGTGATAGAGGGGCGGGACGCCCACGGCGGGCAGTATGGACGGGCATGCCGCCTAACGGCAACTGGAAGGGGTCGAGAGGCAACCATGCAAGACCTAAGGAAGATAAATGGCGCCGCTGGGGCGGTGTCATGCGCCGAAATAGGCAAACTGGTTGGCGACAATGCTCCTGAAGAGCGGCGTCTATAGGAGGTAGGGTGGCGTCGATAGATACTACGGCGGCGATGGACAGCCACCCTGTCACACTGGACCCCTACTCCGTCACACTTGATCCCGACCGAGGCATCATTTGTGATGCCTGACGAGGCGACATTTGTGTGTGTGTGTGTGTGTGTGTGTGTGTGTGAGTGTGTGGGTTGGGGGGGGGGGGGGGGAAGTTAAGCTTGAGATCTAGGGAGGAAACTAAAAACATAATAAAAAGATCCATAAATGAGCAAACAAATGCGCCCCATCTCCCCTTAATTAAGTGTTATTTTTGTTTGTGTAATTGGTAAAACAAGGCCATCTATAGTTAACACTTTCATTACTGGTGACGTCTTTCTCGTTATAGTCTGGCAACTATTAGGTTATTGTATTATGCTTACAAAGGGCCTGTAGCAATCACAAGACCTCCATTCCTCTCATTTATCTCTCTTAACTCCCACAGACCGTTCTTAAGCTGCATAAAATCGTCTAAGTATGGCAGAACTATGGCAAAACAGACGCCACCGCTAATGAAAGGGTTTATAGATAGTCACTCGTTGATGGGATCGGATTAAGGGGACAGTGGTGATTTTTGGGGTCTATTTATTATATATTAATTTATTTTTTAGTTTCCTCGCTAGACCTCCATCAAGGTTAAAACAAAAACACCCCCAAAACCATCTATCAACGATGTCCCGTGCGACAATGTCAGGTCGCGGACTCACGGCATGCCCTCCCCCTATGACGGCGCCTGGGCGCTATCGGGTCGCTGCCTGAAGGCGACCTACCTTTAAGCGGCGTCTAACGCAGACAGGCTGGCGCCCTTGTAATGTATGACGCATACCGGACGACGCCCGACGACGCCAGCCTACCATCCCCGTGCCGTCAATTTACTAGCCGCCAACTCAACTCATGAGAGTTGTGCATGTCGAACTTTTCCTGAGGCCCCTGACGACCTCTCCCGATGGCTCTCTTGAGTAGGCGACCACCCACGTCGCGCGGCGATGTAGGCAAAGACCTGCTCCCGACCCTTAAGTCGTGGAGCGTCGGCACTTAAATCGGCATAGTGTGACAGAACCTTTACCACCCACCAATAACGTCCACCTCTGGCCTACAACAACTTTCCACTGCTGACCAGATACACCATCAGTATCCTGGTGCTTGTCGTCACATTGCTAGCTTACACACTTATAGCCAAGCAATTGAAGAGGGGCAACAAGTAGTAGCTGGGACTGAATACTTCCAGAAGACATATTGGCCGGCTATAAGATGGTGAAGACTGCTCCAGAAACAACCCAGACTTTTTAAAGGACCCTTAATGGGCCCGAAATAGATTAATGGAAAGAGAGAAAAATGCTTGACAAACCCAGTGGTTCCAACCAATTAAAATTAGGTGTGTTCTTATAGAACAAAAAGAAATAGAAAACGATAGACTCATGAATAAATAAAAGGATGCATTGTTGAGAGAGATAGCTGTTAATGTTAGAGAAGGCTCCATGCCATTTAGTTATAAATAAGATAGGATCTTATAGGGTAATAAGTAAAGGGGATTACTAAGAATCATACAGGAATCTGTTTATATAATGATTAATGATAACGGGGTTAGGCCAATTATTAAAGAATAAGAATCAATCATGTTTGTGATAGGTTAGACCTAGCTTGAGAAATAGTCAGGAAGGACACTAGTCCGTTTGATGAAATATATTGTTTATGTATAAAGGAAACATCGTTATTCGATTAAAGAGACTATTGTACGGAATACGGTTCTCAGATTAAGTGACCCTGTAATCATGACATAAGTAACAAGTATAGGCGACTTTTACAAGGGGTGTTGTATTATTGAAAGTAGTAATTTTATTTTTGAATGAAATAGTGTTCTGATATACCAGGCGATCAAGTGTTAAATTGTTGTTGTTGTTGTTGTTCCCTAAGCTGCCTGGCCGAACAGCCCCGAGTCCCTGAGAAAGGCCATGGCCACGATCGGGCTTTCCCACAGAGCTCTCATTGAGTGTAGATTGTGTTGTTGGCGTAAGTGGTTGTGTGAAATGCAGTCTTCTATGATGTGTTTAATGGTATGGGGTGCTGTGTTACATCCCGGGCAGGCGTCGGCAACGGAGTCATCCAGTCTCTTCTGATAGCTCAGGAGAGCTGGATGGTGTCCGCATCTCAGCCTGGCCAGGTGGACTCTGTCCTCGCGAGGAAGGGAGGATTCGGAAGGATGGATTTCGGGAGGTCGTGCATGCAGCTGCGTGTTGTCTGTGAGTGAGTGGATGGATCGGTGAGAAATATGAGTATGGATGTGCTTCTGGAAGTTGGTTCGGGGTGGGCAGGGAGGGAGAGAGGACAATAATTGTGTGCGATACCGTGTGCTGGGTGTTGTTTTGATATTTCTTGGTGTCTGTGGGTGTGTTGCCATGTAGTTTAGTGGGTGGTCTTGGTTCGTGGAGGCTGCTGCCAGGAATTGAGTGCCTCTCATGTCCAGATGGTCTTTGACTTTGAGGATTTTGGTTTCTTGATGTAGGTGATCTGTGGGTGCAGTAGCTGTGCAGCCTGTAATGATCTTCAGGGCTTCAGTGGGACACTCCGGAACAGAGTTAGAATAAGTAATTGCCTACGGATACATATTTACGTGTTTTTGAGATATATGATATAAATAGATAAGATGTAAATATAGGAACGTCTAGATTAACGTGATTACAGCCTAGGTCCTACGATTGAACATATTGAGGCGTAGTAAAACATATGATATATATATACAGATAGGTTGTAATTTTAGGGACTTTTAGATTAGATAGGTTAAAGCCTTGGTCTTACCATAGGACATAATAATTGAGGCGCAGTAAAGTTTTGTTAATTCTTTTGGAAATAGCGACGTGCCTTTGGATCGGAGTGAATCAAAGCCTGAATAACGGGTATCCAAATAGGTGGTAACGGGAATTTAAGAGTTCCAACGTACAATCTATATTGGGTCGACGGTAATATTCAATTTATGGATTGAACTCATTCCGGCCCGAATAGAGAATCGATTGGTATGAGGATATACTGTATGCTATCAGGAAGTTTTGTTAAATAAAGGATACGAACTTCTTAACAACTATCGAATTATTCCCACCTTAGTAGCAAACTTAGAAATAAGTACTACAAGTATAATCAAACATTTAATTATATAATAGTAATTACTAATTTGAAAAGTATAATTTGCATTTCAATTCTTACTTATACTTCTTGAATATTATCAGATAACTTATTTATTATTTGCCTTTCATGAATATTATCATTATAATTATTATATTTATATTATATGTATATTTATTATAATTATATAATATACTTATTTCCTACTTTTTACTGTTCCTTATGAATAAAAATTCACATTCATACATTCGTACTTGATGCGATGGTGCGTCCGTTTCATACATAATTCGTCAATTTCGCACAGAGCATGTGCGTCATAGGCGCATGTGGTTGAAACCGGACGAACACAACCGAACTCGGCCATATCTCATGCGTATGCTAATAGTATCTTGTACTTAATTGTACATATTTTCCAAACCTCGTGCACACGATTTACGTACGCTACACGCATAATTATTTTTGTCGACGAATTTCCTGTACGCTGTCGCACTCTGCGATACTCCCTGGACAACTCGCGAAACAATTGCCGATCTATTCCCGTATAGCACATTCGGGTAATAAGGGAAAAAACACAGGTGTGACTTGGCCTTTGCCCTAGCCGAGTTGTACCACGTATACGTCACCCACTCGAGAATCGCCCAGGATAGTGCTTGACCCCTCAGGTCAGACATATGTTTTTCTCCTGGCAGGGTAGGACTGTGTTCTGATTCCTTGAGTGTTATTGTAGGCCATTATTTCTCCAGCATATTCCTCTCCCCACCTTCCTTCTTCCTCTCGCCTTCATTGTTGTTCTCTCTGTGTGTATCACAGTATAAATATACTGTGGCGTAGTATGGGGATATCTAATTTAGGCTACGATCGCTTGCAATATACATTATTTCACCCTTTGCTATTTTCTTTACCATCCTATTAAATCTTCTTCACTTATATGTAAACACATATCAAGTTATCTATATCAATATAGCCTATATTTACCATGATCTCTCTCTCTCTCTCTCTCTCTCTCTGTCTCTCTCTCAGCAGATCCACCAATTCCCAGAGTGCAAAACTAGTTAAACTACAATAGATTTCCGTCGTGCAAACCTTGAAGGCCTTCGGGGAAGCTTATCTCAGATCAGACTTGAGGGTGAAGATGTTAATGCGATTTGGTGCTCATTCAAAGAACAGTTTATGGATCAAGAAGCTGCATTTGTTCCTACTAAATTTACCAAATCAGGCTCTACTCAACCAAATTGGTTCACAAGTGACATAGCTTTAGCTATTAGAAAGAGAAAAGTTGCATACAGAAAGGTTAATGTCAAAGGAAGCCATGACAAAAGATATTTATATTTCTTTTAAAATATTTGTAGCAGAGTGAAATCTCTTTTAAAGGAAGCAAACCGAAAAAAAGAATTCAGGGTTGCAGCCCTCTGCAAAGAGAGCCCCAAAGAGTTTTTCAGCTATGTGAACAGCAGGAAGCCATTCAAAAGTAGCATTGGACCTTTAAAGGATCCAACAGGCTAGCTACAAACCTCTGACACTGATATAGCTAAATCCCTAAGCAAACTATTTTGCCAAAGGATTAAAAGGGTAAACACCAGTGACATGTTCAGGATTAGTACATGAGGGTGAAGTTCTTAACAGAACTAAATGTACCCCAGAGGAGGTAGCAAAACGAATAAATAAGTTAATTAGGTTCAGATGGCTTTCTTTTCCGAGTTATACGAGAAGTGCAAGATGAAATCGCACCTTTCTTAGCAGAAATCTTCAATAAATCACTAGAAACTGGAGAGGTCACTGAAGACTGGAAACTGGCCAATGTGACCCCAATCTTTAAGAAAGGGGAACATGAGTGTTCCATGAATGATCAACCAATTAGCTTAACTTCTATCATAGTAAAACTCTTACAAGGAATACTAGTAGACAGGATATTTGACTACCTGGAAAGTCACAATTTAGTTATGGATTCCCAATATGGATTCAGGCGACACGGATCATGTTTTACCAATTTGTTAGACATTTTCCATGAAATGCTGATTGAGTAGGACAAAAGTAGAGCCATAAATATACTTTACTTAGATTTTTAAAAATCTTTCGACGAAGTGCCTCATTGAAGGCTAATGTCAAAGGTGAGTGCACTAAGTACCAATGATTATGTTACCTCCACCAACCGACTTTACTCCTAAACTCAATTAATGAAATCAACAAATACATGTGGCAGTCTGGGGATTCGAACCTAGGATGCTCACACCGAGATTCAGTGCATTTATCCATTGCGCTACGAAGACAGAATTCACAAATTGGATACAAAGGTAGACAGCAACGAGTGGTAATCAATGGTGTTTCTTCTGAGTGGACTCCAGTTACTTCTTGAGTTACACAGTGATCAGTCGTTGGGCCACCTTTGTTTATTATATACATCAATGACATAGATATTGGCCTGTTGAGTGTGATCTCCAAGTCTGCCAATGACATAAAGCTTGGAATAGATGTGAAGGACCCAAAAGGGTCCTTAAGGGGGGTCACCGGCTTTTTTTCTCTTTACCTCCTTTTCTCTCTTTCCATGGCTTGTATCCATTCGGCCCCATTAAGCCAACTGTTTTAAGACGTTTATCCCCATCCAAGTGTCGATGTATGGAGAGATCCGGCTTCGCCGGAAACAAATTTCTATCGAAAAAATTACAAATTTAGCTTGCCGTCAAAACAAAAATATATATATGCTGGCTCGCTACCGCTCGCTAGGAAAATATTGACACCTGGATGGGGGTAAACGTCTTAAGACAGTAGACTGAATGGGGTCGAATGGATACAAGCCAAAGAGAGACGGAGAGAAAGAAAAAAAAACGAGGTGGGCTCCCTTAACAGACTAGGTGCATGATTGGAAATACGGTAGATACCTCTAAACTTGGTAAAGTGCAAGGTGATACATATCGGCGAACCCCAAGTCAGGGTATTCGCTATTGGGAATGCCTCTGGAAGTAATTGACTGGGAAAAGGATTTGGGTGTTCTATTCAGCAGTGACCTAGAGTTTTCCAAGCAGTGCATTGAAGTAGAGAATAGAGCTCAGAAATTATTGGGCTATATTACGAGGCAATTTAAATATAGAAATAAGAACATCGTCCTCACACTTTACAACACTCTGATATGGCCTCTCCTGGAGTATTCTGTTCAATTCTGGTATCCAGCACTCAGGAAAGATATAAAACGACTGGAAAGAATACAAGCTAGGTCAACAAAGCTTATTCCATCGATTAGAAGAGTGAGCTATGAGGACCGGTTGAGAGCTCTGGATCTCTTTCCGTTGAAAGCACGCAAACTACGAGGTCAGCTCATTGAAGTATTTAATATACTTAATGGGTCTGATAGTGTGGATTACAACATAATGTTTAGTCTCAATATGAATACAACACGCAACCAGGGCTAGAAGTTAGAATTTAAAAGGTTCACACTAGGATTTGTGGACATTTGTTCACATACCGTATATGATTCTGTTCTACCTGGAACAAACTTCCCTCAAAAGTTGTAAGCAGTTCTTCAGTAGAGCATTTCAAGAAGAGAGTAGATAGTGTGTTTTGCACACTCTGTAATAAGTGTAGTGCACTAAACAATCTCCCTCCTTCCACTTCGAGTATCTCCCCGGAATGGACCACAAGGTATCTGAGATACTACTATTCTTTGTAAGTCTCTCTCTCTCTCTCTCTCTCTCTCTCTCTCTCTCTCTCAGTAATTAAGGTTTGGTAGAGAGGGAGAGTGACGCTGATGTGATTACCTGCCCAACGTCACCCACCTGAGGTAATGGTGTGTCACTCATCTCTCTCTTTCTTTCTCGCTTTCGCTCTCCCTCTCTCTCTCTCTCTCTCTCTCTCTCTCTATATATATATATATATATATATATATATATATATATATATATATATATATATATATATATATATATATATATATATATATATATGTACTGTATATACTGTATATGATGACACAAAAAGGCCCAGCCTAGGAGCCCCCAAGAGGGTGAGGGGGGGGGGGGGGGCCCCGGCGGCTATAAATGCCCCCAAAACACAGGCTAGACACCCATCAAAGTGTCTTGGACTGCGGCCTGAGCCTGGCACTCTTGCTGTCAACTTTTGCAACATTCGTGGCCTTTCCTCTAACTTCTGCTCTGTTGAACACCACCTCTCCTCTACCAACCCTGATCTTCTCTTTCTCACCGAAACTCAGTTGTCTGGGACTTCTGAAAACAAACCCTTCTCTGTATCCTCCTACTGTCTCTATCCTAGTTTCAGAGCCAAAGGCGGATATTGTGTATAAGTACACAAGAAACTCACTTGCTCTCGTGTTCCCGACTTAGACTCTTCTGAATTCCCATCTTTATTGATCAAACTATCCTGTCACTCGCATATTAAATATTTCTGTGCTATCTATCTTTCCCCTAATTCTACTGACTCCCCCAAATTCTTTGATTATCTAAACTCTAAAGTGGAACACATCCTATCCATTTCGCCTTTCTCAAAAGTCTCCATTTTAGGAGATTTTAACGTTCACCACCACCAATGGCTCTCCTCTCATTCCACTGACCAACCTGGTGAACAAGCCTACATCTTCTCTATCCTAAATGACCTAGAGTAGTTGGTTCAGCAAGCCACCCGTATCCCGGATCACTTCGGAGATCGGCCCAACATTCTCGACTTGTTTCTGACTTCTAACCCTTCCACTTATACTGTCGGTCTTTTCTCTCCTTTGGGCTCCTCCGACCATAACTTTGTCTCTGTTTTGTCCTATCTCACCAGTATGGCCACACTATCCTTCTAGTCGGCGGTGCTTGAGGCACTTTGGAGCTGCTGATTGAGAGGCTCTTCGGCAGTACTTCTTTGACTTCCCATGGAATTAGTTTTGCTTCTGTGGCCGGGGACCCTCGGAGAGTGCTGAACGCATTACCGAGGTAATCCTCTCGGGATTAAATATATAAATTCAGGAAAGTTGACAGAGTGGATAAAAACACCATTTGAAGAGGAGTACTTTATTGATAACGTTACGCAAATTTCTTGTTCAAGTGATCTTATATAAAGATCGTTAGCCCTTGAGGCTTGAGGGTGCTGGCCATATTATATAGAGCCATATGATTATTGAGTGGAACAATTGCATTATTGTAATGGTATGTCTTCAAATTTAAAGTTCCTTTCAATGATTTTTCTACAAATTGAGATATGACTGAGAAAGAAAATAGTTTTGTTATTCATTCAAAATGTGTCCCTTAAGGGGCTATCACACTGGCATATTTTCCGTCATCCTTCATGAAAACCATGATATGTGTGTTTTTTCATCTCTCGCTTCGTGGTCTTTTCGGCAGCCCACGGTCACCCAAGTTCGTCGGGAAATCGTGGTCATGCCCACGATAATACTAAACTTAAATGACCATTTATAGTATACATTTATATTTTGCTTATATTTAATTATATATCTGAATACGAACTAATGATATATAAACGGAAATTGATGCATTATGAACTGAAATATACTAATTTTTAATACAAAAATAACAGCTGTACATTCATTTGGTTACATTTGCATTGAAGAATCAAGGTCAGCAGCTCCTTGCGGGAAGTGCCTGGTGTAATCTGTAGAGCCAGGGATCGAGTCTCCTGTTGTCGCTATGTTTGTATTGTTATTATGCAGTGTGTACATTATATTTCTCATTGTATTTGTTTTATATATGAAATGAGATAAAATTAGTAGTATATATAGGGTGGATGGGACTCGTCAGCCTTGGTCGACAACCTGTCTAGGGGAGTAAACCTGATACAAATCCGTACTGCTTTCTAAGTGTAAGGCAGGTTAGTGGATGGACTAGCCGAACACCACTCTACACAAATAGTGCTAACAAGATACATAGAGGGCCTCAGAGTCGGACGGATCCTAAATTGAATGGTCAATCCTGTAAGTCCTTCAGTAAACTGGCTCGGGTTGTCCCTCTTACAGGGCATAGATCCGCTTGGGGGCCTTCTATGTATGGCCGCCCTCATTAAAGGGAGTAAGGCGTCCGGCAATCGATAGATAGATATAGGGCTATTTTGATATAAATTGCGTTAGGATAGGTATTGGGTTAGTTTATGTAATGATACTGTTGTTTAGGATGTAAGTTAGGCTGTGCAATTTAGGATTGGGTAAACTAGGTTAAGATCGGCTAAGTGTATGTTAAGTCAGGATAAGTTAAGTTATAAAAGGATAAAGTTCTGCTAAGTTAGACTAGCATGACTGGGTTAGTTAAATTTGGTTGGTTATTGTAATACAATTATTTCCAAAAAGTGTAAACCTATTTTCACCAAGATTCATAGGCTATATGTATATTTCATCAACATATCCTAACCTAGTTTAAATATGATAGGCTACCATACATTCTTTTGAAATAATCCTAATTAGGAAAACACAAACTCTTTGTCAACAAGGCTCGAACTCTCAACTTTCGAATCTAAGCCCGCGACGGTTGTCACCCGCCGCCTAGCCTACTGATGATGTGAAGTGTTTATCCTGTTCATGATTTTCGTGCGAGTGGTGACCTTCAGCTTTTGTCGTTTATGTTCACTGTATTTTCGGATACAAATATTATACTGGCGTTATTATGGCATAATCTCCACTTTTTATTAGCGATTGCGAAACATTACTATTATATAGGGAATCTATTTAGGCCGAAATAGATGTAAATGTAGCCGAGAAGAGATCAGTGACTTCCAGGCGATGTCTGTAGATGACGATGGTCGTACGTGGAGCGTATGTGATAGAAAGATGACGATTTGATGCCCAAGATCGAAGGATGAAAGTCGAAGGTCAATGGGAAATATGTCCAGTGTAATAGCCCCTTTGTAGTTGTCAAAGTAGCGAGTGTATGTGAAATAAGTAAATATTATGAATTGTAAAAGGCAAAGTTGTTTGCTAGTTGGTTCCACATTCTTGGAATTAGTGCATTGGCGTGTGCAACTCCTCGCAAATTGTCCTTACAATTAAAAAGGATGACAATGGTACATATACAGTATATGCATAGGCTTCCATATCTAGACAATGTTGGGGATTGTCAAGCGAGATGTTTCATAGGTTCGATCAAAGAACAGATCTCTGAATCACTCTCTTCTGTGATATACTGAATGTCCGCATATCACTATTTATTTACTTTTTTTTTTTTGTTCTTGTTTTTCCTATGTGGATGAGGGAGACAGAAGACAAAAGTGCCTGTGACGAGTGCCTCCCCCAGGGTTGAAAGAGTGACAGGGCCCAAATCAAGGAGTAATTCCACTCAGATTTTCAGCAATGAGGTCCAGGCATTCTTTCTCATTGCTCTTGCTATCGAGCTTCCTCAAGAGTGGTCTGTGTCACAGTTGGATGAAGGTTCCTGCGATGTCAAGGGCACATTATGTATTTCGTCGAAGTACCAAGTTCGCTCTGCCACTACTTGAAGAAGGAGGAGATTAAACATTTATCATGGGGCCGAAAGCCAAACTCTTTGTCCATTTGGTTGTAATCTGCCGTGTAATAACTTTCCCAGGATCTTACTGTCCCTAGAGAACAGGAAGATGATACGATAGTTGCATACTTTGAGAGATTATTGATGACTGAACTATCCTTCTATGCATCTTCTTTCACAGTTGATCCTTTCCGTTCCATCTTTTAATTTAAGTTTAATTTCCTTTTTCTTTTCCAATTAACATGCAACATTTATTTGTTTCTAATTATTTATATATGCTTTCTTCTTGATGATTTGCTTATTTCAGTATTAGTACTGTATTCCTTGTAATACCCTCTTTTCCAAATATTACTCATACATTTCAATATCGCCTTTTTTCTTGTTCTGTCTGTCTTGGATATTCTTGTGTGCATTTTATATGATTTTACTTCCGTTTGAGTATCTCTTTAATATGAGTTATAATACATTCCTTAACATGAATAAATATGCTGGTTTCCATTGTTGTTTTATCGATACAATATAGTATATTTACTAGAATATTGTATTAAGAATGATGCTCATGATAATTGTATTTTCCCTCTTTCATTACTCAGTTTCGATTATTTACTTTTAACACCCTTGTCACATTCCTCAGTCAGTAACTCATTCCTACTGTATATATATATGTCCTTACTGATTTATCTTTTCCTCTCTAGCGTTGTAGGAATCATATTATAATTACTTCGACACCTCCAAAATATCTGACAACGTGTTACCTCCTCCATTCTCTCTCTCTCTCTCTGTCTCTCTCTCTCTACCCTAAGGCCAACAGTAAAAGTGCCCCCCCCCCCCCCCTCCCCTCTCCCCTCCTCACAGTAACCCATGATGCATTCTTAATGTACTAGTCGGGGACTTTTAAATCCCCTCTCTCCAATTTCCCCAATGTTCTGTTTCGCTTCTTTTTTCTTTCTTTGTCCCGCCTTCAGAAGCCTCATTCTCCATATTACGGTCGTCTCAAGTTCCTTTGTGTTCTGTTTGGTATTTTGTCCATTGCCAACCGTCCCCTCTGATTTGTCTTCTTTTCCATCTTCTCTCAGTTCTTGCACTATGTTTGTCATTATACTTCTCTTCATTTGCCCGTATTTGAGTATGTTATTATTTAGTGACTAAACCTGTTTTTGTTTTTCCCCTTCAATACAAATATTTCCCATTATCCTATTTTTTTTCCTCATCACGTCACTCTCATACTACCCTGCTTTGTTTGCTCTTCCTCCCTTCTCCTCTTAAGAGCCGCGGCAGTCGACTGGAGAGCACGCTGACGTGTGAATCTGCTTGACCTGGGTTCGATCCCAGCCGTTGCGGACATTTATTGGGTGTGGTAGTACGTCCTAGCATGTATATTATGTTCGCACCCCGTCGGGGGGCACCTCGACGACGTATACAGACTGTTAAAACACATACCAAAGACATTCTAACAGCTTCCTCTATCTACAACACCCCTTCTCTACAAAACTCTCCCAGTGGTATGGTCCTAGTGTACTGTCTTATGGCGTTAAAATGTTTCGAAATGTAAGTCGTATGTTTAACTTATCAATACTTGTTTTCATAGTTTCCTTCATCTTTCCACTTCCAGTCATCATTTGAATCATTTCAATGATTCCATCACTTATTTAAACTGTCTTCACCCCTTTCGTCATATTTCACTAGCCAATTTTCCATACTTTTTGCCTCCACACCTTCCTCCATCCCCTTATTTCATCATCTCTTTCCCGTCCACACTTTCGTTTATGTGTTTCTGCCATCCACACCGTCCCCTATCCTTTTCATCTTCTCCAATCATAACCAAATTATCTACTTCTCCTCTGCAGCCTTTTCCAATATTCCCCATGTTTTTCTGTATCATGCCCATCTGTTCCAGACCTTCGTCAATCATGTTATTCCCCTCCATCATCAACCTCACTTCTAGATCATTCCAGCTTCTACTTCCTTCACCTAACCTACTTCTATATCAAACCAACATCTTCCTCCATCACCAAAATTAATATACATCAACTATCCAACTCTAGCTTTTCCCAAGCCTCATGGCATCTAGCCAAAAACCTCTCCAACAATTTTTCTTCTTTGTCTTTCCCTCCTCTTTTCCATTCTGACGCCACTACCGTCACTTCTTTCTCTGACAAAGCTGAACTCGTCGCTAACACTTTCGCTAAAAACTCCACTTTGGATGATTCCGGTGCTATTCCTCCCTCTCCACACCTCTCTCTCCTACTTATGCCTAACATCATAATCTCTCCTAAAGATGAACTCTCCACCCTCTCTGGGCTTAATACTAAGAAGGCATACAAACTGGATGGTGTTCCTCCTGTTGTACTAAAAAACTTTGCTTCCTGCTGACTGCCTGCCTAGGCAAATTCTTCCGTCTCTTTCTCTCCTCTAATGTCTTCCCTTCTTTAATTGGGGCAGAGAAAATCTTGTTACTTTTAATGCTTCCAAAACTCAATTTCTCCATCTGTCTACTCATTGCCCCCTTCCAGAAAACTATGATTTACTCTTCCACAACATACATATTAACACTTCATCTTCTCTTAATATTCTCGGTGTGTCTTTTTCTTCTGATCTCTCTTGGAAAGATCATATTACCACTCTTGCTAAAACAGCTTCCCAGAAGCTAGGTGTGCTCAACCACCTCCGAGAGTTCTTTACCCCTGCGTAGCTTCTTGCTCTGTACTGGGGCTCAGTGCTTTCATGTATTGAGTATTGTCCACACGTGTGGGGAGGATCCTCTCACACAGCACTTCTAGACAAAGTAGAAAGGAAAGCCTTTCGTCTCATTAACTCACGTCCACTCACCTATTCTTTGCAGTTTCTCTCTCTCACTATTCCACCGCTATTACAATAATCAGTGTTCCTCAGAGCTCTCTTAGTGTATACCACCCCCTCTTCATAGAGCACGAAGCACCCGTCTTGCAACACAATCCCACCCTCACTCTGTGCAACTCTCCTACCCAGGAGTGAAACGTTATTCTCAATCTTTCTTCTATTCAACAGCTGAGCTTTGAGACTCTCCCAGAATCAGTCTTTCCCTCTTCCTATGACTTAAATTGCTTCAAACTCTGTGTGTCCAGTCATTTTAGCTCGAACGTTCCCTGAGTTTGGCCCTGTGACTCTTTAAACTCTGGGGGAGGCACTCGGCACAGGCAATTCTGCCTTTTGTCTCCCTCTCTTACATAGAAAACAAAAATCAAACCAACATTTTCCTCCATTTCCAAACTTACGTCCACAGCAAACCAACGTCTACCTCCATCAACAACCTCACTTCTACATCATTCCAGCATCTTTCTTCATCACCGAGCTTACTTTTACCCCATTTCAACATCTTCCTTAGTCACCAACCTCACTTCTACTCCATTCCAACGTCTTCCTCCATCAACAACCTCACTTCTACACCATTCCAGCATATTTCTCCGCCACCAACCTCACTTCGACACCATTCCAGCATCTTTCTCCGCCACCAACCTCACTTCTACACCATTCCAGCATATTTATCTGCCACCAACCTCACTTCTACACCATTCCAGCATATTTCTCCGCCGCCAACCTCACTTCTACACCATTCCAGCATCTTTCTCTGCCACCAACCTCACTTCTACACCATTCCAGCATCTTTCTCCGCCACCAACCTCACTTCGACACCATTCCAGCATCTTTCTCTGCCACCAACCTCACTTCTACACCATTCCAGCATCTTTCTCCCCCACCAAACTCACTTCGACACCATTCCAGCATCTTTCTCCGCCACCAACCTCACTTCTACACCATTCCAGCATTTTCTCCGCCACCAACCTCACTTCTACACCATTCCAGCATCTTTCTCCGCCACCAACCTCACTTCTACACCATTCCAGCATTTTCTCCGCCACCAACCTCACTTCGTCACCATTCCAGCATCTTTCTCCGCCACCAACCTCACTTCGTCACCATTCCAGCATCTTTCTCCCCCACCAACCTCACTTCGACACCATTCCAACATCTTTCTCCCCCACCAACCTCACTTCGACACCATTCCAGCATCTTTCTCCGCCACCAACCTCACTTCTACTCAATTCTAACATCCTCAACACCACCACACCGTTCTCCATTATAACACTCACGTCCTATACGCCTTCCTCCAATATCACTCGCACCTCCACCCCTTCCTTCTCCTCTCTCTGTCTCTCCCCCTTTTCCTCCGTCATTTCTCTCCTTTCTCTCACTGCCTCCCACTCTTCCTTCCCCCTTTTCTGCCTCCCTTTATTTCCTCCCCCTCCCTTCCTCGTCCTCATCTGTTTAAATCCCCTCCTCTTCATCCCTTACTGATTATTTCTGTTTCCTCCCCCTCCCCTCTTTACTCCCCCTGCTCTGCCTCCCTCTCTTTTCCATTCCTTCTTTGTCTTCCTCTATTTCCTCCCTTATTCGTCTTCCCTCTGTGTCCTCTCCCTTCTTTTCCTCCTTTTCTGTCTCCCTTTCTTTCCTCCTCCTTCTCCGTCTCCCTCTATTTTCTACCCCTCTTCCGCCTTTTTCTCTTTCATTCCTCTCACTGCCTCCTCTGTCCTTTCCCCTCATCTACCACTCTTCCTACTCTCCCATCATTTGCTTCCCTCTCTCTCTTCTCCCTCTCTGCTTCCCTCTACAACCTCCTCTTCTCCGCCTCCCTCCCTTCATCTCCCTCTATCTCTTTCCTCCTCCTCCTCTGCCTCCCTCCCTCTCTTTCCTCTCCGTTATATAGTTTTCTTCATTCCCTTCCTGTAGCTCCCTCTTTTTCCTGCCCCTCCTCTGCATCCCTCCTTCTCTTTCCTCCCCATTTTGTGTCTATCTTCATTCCCTGTCTCTACCTCCAGTCTTTCCTCCCCCTCCTCTCCCTCCCTCCCTCTCTTTCCTCCCCATGTTGTGATTCTCTGCATTCCTTTCCTCTACCTCCCTCTGTTCTCCCCCTCTGCCTCCCTCTTATCCTTCCCTTCCTCTTCTTTATCCTCCTCCTTCTATGTCTCCCTATATTTCCTTCCCCTTCTCTGCCTTCCTCTCTCTCCTCGTCCGTCTGCCTCTCCTTCATCTGCCTTGCCTTCCCCTTCTTTCTTCCACTTTTCTCTCTCTCGGCCAAATCTAAAATGGCGTCAATCAGCTGTTGCACCCATGGCATTCATTATTAATAAAGACTAAAGTATGGAAGGAAAATTTGACAAAATGATGTATGCATGGGCAAAAAATTATGGGAAAACAATGAAAATTACCAAATTAAGATGGAAAGAAAAACTGATAAATCTATTCAATAACATTCTCAAGTACACTAAGATGAGTAAATACAAGCAGTAAAGAAAGATTGATTAAAGTAAGAGAAGTACAAATGAACACAAGCAATAGTAGAACTGTTAAAAGCTGCGATTTTGTTAAAAAACAAGCAGACTTGTGTAAAAAATGAGAATGGATTATATGGAATAGAATGAGATATAAGAGTAAGATATAATATATATATATATATATATATATATATATATATATATATATTAAAATACCGCGAAAACGCCAACCAGAGGCATCACCCATACCCCAGAAGAAGGCGAAGAAGAGTACCCCAAATCGACGAGTCGCGGCACTGGGTCAAGTCACGCCGGAACGACAGAGCTCACCCACGAGTCCACGCCCCGTTACACCAGGTCGGAACATCAAACATAATACCCCCACGAAAAGGAGGATATTATTTAGCCAGCCATTCTGAAGCCGGTTGAACTCACTTCCTTACAATTGTATTCTATTTTAAATAATGTTAACATAACCCTATATAACCAAAATAAACCAGCGTTATAATCAACCATGTATTCCTGTGTGTTTGTTTCCCCTGACTCATAATATACTCAAGGGGGATTTGAGAAGTAATAATCCATGTATTCTTGTGTTATCGGTTCTTCCCAGCTCACAATATACTCGGGGGAGAATTGAGAAGTAATGTTAAGAATCTTCACTACCGAAGAAATCAATGCCAGATGAATCCATTGTATGCCTGTATGAAAACTTTGTTATGCAATAAGATATGAACCTATACTTCAATAGAACCCGGAACATTGTTTTCCACACATTTGACACACATGCCTTTTTTTTACATTCTTCAACTAGTTTACTAGTTATACAAATCACACCTGCTTCTTTCTATATAAAGTCCCCTGAAAATCCTCGTCCCCAGGTAAAATAGCCCGGAGATCTGCCACTCCCGCGCCCCACGAGGGGGCGCTCCGGACGTTTAAATACCTGGTGTACACGCAGGCCTACCAACATGAACCAGGAAGATAGATACGTACACAGCCTGTAGACACCACCATGCCGAGAGAGATTTATATATTCTTATGCCAAATATTGCTATCAACCAGGATCAGTAGTAAAACCCAGCCAACACCACCACGAGAAAGAGGAAGGACGTTAAATACCTGGTGAACACACCTGGTGTACACACAGGCCTACAAACCCGAACAGGGAAGGTAGATACGTACACAGCCCTGCAGACATCACCATGCCGAGAGAGATCTATATGTTCTGATGCCTAAAATTACTATCAACCACGACCAGTAGTAAACCCCAACCAACACCACCACGAGAAAGAGGGAGAAAGGATAACATTGTCTCCCACGCATCGCGACCCTCACCTGTCCCGTCCACACGACACACCTTCGATGCACCCGGCACCACCAATCCTCCCCGAGAGATAAAAACTCGGAATTCCTTAATTTCCCCCACTATTATTGTTTTTCAGAGTTCTATTGAAGTAACCCTGACCCCCTATGATTTTATAATTTAACTCTGATGAAGTAGCCTACTCTAGGGACATTAATTGACCTTGCTCATCACACCACCACCGAGTAATTACCTTTTATTGAAGGACACCCGACCAGCAGTGTAAGAAGGGTTCAAGGACCCCCTCTACAAGAACTCCCCATGCCCATACCATCTTAAAGGTATCACAGGAGTGCACTCAGTAATCCGCAATACCAGTTCAGGATTTTTGAGGAAAGTCAGGCAATTGGGAAGCTTCATAAAAAGTTAGTCACTTTAGAAAGCTTAACATTGCTCTCCATTCAGTTGGACAAATACGGCCTGCCGAAAAGTCTCTAAATTATAGGGTCTGTAAAACCCTAAACTAGGGATCCAAGTTAAGAATCAGGCCTGCCTAGCTAACTTGGAGATCCTACTTAGGCAGTTACTAGTTGGTCTAGTGGAGGATGTATACGGCCTGCCGATATCCCTTCTAAGACTACCAGTCCCCGTTAACCCACCCTGCCTATCTAACGTAGATATCCTACTTAGGCTTGGATGATTCCGGTGTTATTCCTCCCTCTCCACCCTCCTCTCTCTTACTTACGCCTAATATCCTTATCTCTTCTAAAGATGTACTTTCTACCCTCTCTGGGCTTAATACTAATAAGGCGTACGGTCCGGACGGTGTTCCTCCTGCTGTTCTCAAAAACTGTGCTTCCGTGCTGACTCCCTGCCTAGGCAAACTCTTTCGTCTCTGTCTATCCTCTAACATCTTCCCTTCATGCTGGAAGTTTGCTCACATTCAATCTGTCCCAAAGAAGGGTGACCGCTCTCAACCCTCCAACTATCGTCCAATTGCTCTCATCTCTTGTCTTTCTAAAGTTTTTGAAACTATTCTTGCTTCCAAATTTCTTAAGCATTTCTCTTCTCATAATCTGCTCTCAGATCGCCAGTATGGCTTCCTTAAGGGTCGCTCTACTGGTGATCTTCTTTCATATCTTACTAACTCTTGGTCATCCTCCTTTCGGGACTTCGGTGAGACTTTTTCTATTGCACTAGACATATCAAAAGCCTTCGATAGAGTCTGGCACAAATCTTTAATTTCTAAACTACCCTCCTTCAGTTTCTATCCCTCCATCCCTTTGTCTCTAAATTCCTTTCCGGCTGTTCCATAGCCGCAGATGTGGACGGCCATTGTTCACTTCCTCACCCTATAAACTCCGGTGTTCCTCAGGGCACTGTCCTATCTCCTATTCTTTTTCTAATTTTTATAAATGATCTCCTCAACTGTACCTCAATTCCCATCCATTCATACGCAGACGACTCAACCTTACACTACTCCATTAGTTTTTCAGAATGCCCCAGCCAGCAATCCCTCAACGACAAACGTAATGAAGCCATAGAACTCTTAAATTATGATCTAAATACTATCTCTAATTGGGGCAGAGAAAACCTTGTTACCTTTAATGCTTCCAAAACCCAATTTCTCCATCTATCTACCCGTAAGGAACTCCCAGCAGACTATCCCTTATTCTTCAACAATACAAAAATCAATCCTTCATCTTCTCTCAATATTCTTGGTGTCTCCTTTTCTTCTGCTCTCAGTTGGAAGGACCATATTACCAGTCTTGCTAAGGCAGCCTCCCAGAAGCTGAGTGTGCTCAACCGCCTTAGGGGGTTCTTTTCCCCTGCACAGCTTCTTACTCTGTACAGGGGCATAGTGCGTCCTTGTATTGAGTATTGTTCACATGTGTGGGGAGGTTCCTCTCACACCGCTCTCCTAGACAAAGTTGAAAGGAAGGCCTTTCGTATCATTAACTCCCATCCACTCACCAACTCTCTGCAATCTCTCTCTCTCCGTCGCAATGTTGCATCTCTCTCGCTATTCTATCGCTACTATAATAATCAGTGTTCCTCAGAGCTTTCCCAGTGTATACCACCTCCTTTACGTAGGGCACGTGGTACCCGTCTTGCAACTCAATCCCACCCCTACTCTGTGCAACTCTCCAACCCAAGAGTGAAACGTTACTCTCAAACTTTCTTCTACTCAACAGCTGAGCTCTGGAATTCTCTCCCAGAATCAATCTTTCCCTCTTCCTATGACTTAAATTGCTTCAAAGTCAGTGTGTTCAGGCATTTTGGCTCGAACGTCCCTTGATTTTGGCCCTGTCACTCTTTCAACTATGGGGGAGGCACTCGCTATAGGCAGTTCTGCCTTTTGCCTCCCTCAATCACATAGAAAAAAAAAAAAAAAAAAAAAAATAAAAAGGCGGTGACTAGCTAGTCTAGTGAAGGATGTATACGGCCTGCCGATATTCCTTCTGAGACTACAAGTTGTCGACAGTTGTGACTTGTCACAATAACTCTAGAGTGGGAAACCCCAGTGTCCTTGTTGAGGAACGTTGTCATCGTTTGGCCTGCCGACGTGACATAGACTCCTCCGTGAGGTTCCACTTTTCTACAGTAGAGAGACTACGGCCTACCGCCCTCTCTATTAGTTACCTGTGGTAAAGTGAACACTGCCGGAAACTCCAGTGTCCTTGTTGAGGAACTTTGTTATCTTTCGGCCTGCCGACGTAACATAGGCTTCCCCCGCGAGGTCCCACTTTCGACAGTGAAAAGTAGAGAGACTACGGCCTGCCGCCCTCTCTATTGGTTCCCTGTTTAAAGTGAAGACTGCCACTTGGCACAGGTAATCTCAAAACCTCTGAGACCGCTGTGTTAGAGATAGGGCTTGGCGAGATACCCTCACGGGCACTCTGCAGAGACAAGTCCTTGGTACACTGAGTCTGTGGCCTCCCATATGACTGTGTAACTTAAAGGTTTAAACACTGCCCCAGGTCCCCCGACCCTCTCATAAAGATCAGGGCAGCCAGTAAGATCACTTCCACTGAAATTACTGCGTTCGTCCGATATCGACCACATAAGACTCGATATTTAAGATCCTAGTCCGAGAGTACCTTAACAGGACTTCATCAACGGTTGATATACTGGTCAGAACAGTCGAGTAGTTTCTCCTACCTCTGAAATACTCACGTTAGTTCGGTATGGTGCCCAACAGTAATTCGCCAGATGGTTACTATATGTTACGGAGCCATACTTAAGATCTCAAGCCCAATCATCCCATCTGTAACTACTTCACACAGCCGGCCCACCTAGACGGCCTACAGGGAAGCAGCCAACGAGAACCAATCACCTCCAGAAGTCTTCACCGGAGACATCCATCGAGAAGTTACCACGCCGGAAGACCAAGAGAAGAAGATAGAGTGACAACTAGTGGGTAAAGTATCGAGTGTTTAAAATAAACAGAGTCCCTTCCAAAAGTGGCTTAAACGTGTAAAAATCCGCTCTGGACTTAATAAGCGGGTCCTAAAGCTACGAGTTGTACTCCCCTATAGTACGAGTGAGACAGGTCAATAACTTACCGTCCATCAGTGAATCTAATTTGAATTTATAAATTTTTCTCTAATATTTCGGCTTCAAGGACTCAGCCAAATTTTTCAAAGTGCCAAGGAAATATTTTAGAGTCTACCCGTGACGCCCCATTTTCTATGGGACTCCGCCGCATACACGTAGGGGTGCTTGACCTTGAATTTTAGACACTGTGACAGTTCTATAGAAAGCGACAGTAGTCACTCACTACCAAGAAATACTACCCCATCATCTACTCGAGTGTCTTAACCCCTTAATAGCGGGGCCCGACTTAAGGCGGTCTAGAGAACCAAGGAATATGTGGCGGGGCCCGACTTAAGGCGGTGTGCAATTTTGAGCACATAATTGGCTCTGAGAGAGAGACGAGTGGTGGGAGGAGCTTAGGTTGACTCTGAAAGTTCGGCATGGCTCCCGCGCTGCGACTAACCTCCCCTCCTCACACATCCACACCCACTACCTCGCTAGACAGGGAATTATTTAAGGAAATTACCGTATTTTAAGGATTTTTCCTTCGTGTTGCACGATCGTTGCAAGAGAACCCGTGGTCTTAGAAGGATGGTTCTGGTGTCATTGGAAAGCTCAATTATCGCCCTTTCACGGATACATAATTGTATTACGCTCTGGCTCTTGTTTATGCATGAAAAAGAGCACGGAAAATAGGCTAGTTTAGGGTAAAACCACCCACTTGGCAGGTAGTAGAAGTTACCGACCTACCCGCTCGTGGAGTGTTAAAAACTATCTCGAAGATTTAGTGAAGTTGTTTTCCAATAAGTGCTCCCTATCTAGTTCCGTGACTGTGCTCGGAGTCAGTGATACCATATAGTGCTATTTTTCACTGGCAGTGATACGTGTCTTTCTATATGTTTCAGTTTCAGATTATTTCTCCAATATAGTGCGAGAGAAATACAGCTGTATTATTAAACCATCTCTTGTGATATACTTATCCTCTGCTTTCCTTTCATATTATATGTGCATATTTGAACTTGGAAGTCCCAGTGGAGTAGAACTCACCATATCCAATTGTTAATCCTGCATAAAATCAGGGCATAACATTGGTGGCTAGCGATGGTGCTCTATTCGGACGGAAGAATTCAATATATTGAACATATTTGGAAAGAAACAGAGATAAAGATACTATATAAATATGGTTGCTCCACGCTCTCACATTCCCATCCCCAAATATGATGGGGAGACGTACGAAATCGAAGTGTATATGGACATAGTAAAACCAGTGCTAGACTTAGCCTATACAACGGACCGCGAGAAAATAGCCGTTCTTCTTACGCACTTGAAAAAAGCCGTTTCCCTTGACGCCCCCGCAGGTAACCCCTGCCCACACCTGGGATGTGTTCAAACCCATGGTGATTGAGGCAATCAAGCCTTCTCTAGGTGTGTTTGTGGCACACAACAAAATCAAGGACATTAAGTATGATGGTGACCTTGATGCAACTATCACAAACATCAACCAACAAGTGAGGGCCGCATTCCCTACGTTGACGAGAAATATGCAAGAACAGCACATTCTAGAGCATTTAGTGCAAGTACTACCTTCAGCCGTACAAGAGTATTTTGCCATCCACGATCCCATAGGATTTCAGCGGGATATAGTGACCATACAGAGGATATTGGCCTCCCAACCCAAGAAACCCAGGATTGCAGCAAATAAAAGGTTCACCTCGCACCCACAATTACCACCTCGAGCTGGTGAACAGGCCCAATACTACTGCCAAACTGCTCCATCCAACACCATCTACCACCGTCCCGGGTACTACCAGCTAAGCAGACCAGCCTTCAAACCACACCAGCTGAAAAGAGTGTTTCCCCGCAACCAGCATCAACGCCAAGGTAAATCACACCCTCTAGTTATCATTAACCCATATGATTTCTCTGCTTGTAATTCCCGGTGCCCTCTTCATTTCATCCGTGACTCCGCCAAAACTAACCGTACCATCCAGCCCAGGATTTCCGCCAATGAGGAAGAACTGCCAGAGGAGGAAATCAATGAGACCGCGGAAACAGAGGACGTCCTTCAGACGTACCCAGAGGAAGACCACATCGACCTTGTAGAAGAAGAGGAGGAAACAGAATCTCAGGATTTTTAAGTTCTCCCCCGCCCACCATGGCTTCGGCGGGGGAGTCGAAAAGTGAGCGTCCACCTCCCATATATCACCTAATCAAGATAAAGGGCGTTCCCGTCCGCTTACTGATTGACACTGGCGCTGCTCGATCATGTTTGTTTAATTCTTATTATGTGAAACACAAGAAAAGATTTGTCAATCTCCAACCGACCACCTCGAATCTCATCAGTGCAGGCGATACCCCTCTTCACATCAGAGGAGAAACTCTCTTTTTTTTTTTTTTTTTTTTTGAGCCCTCCAAGTAACCACTCCTGCCGAACATGCGCACTGTTACCATCCGTTTGTGGTGTTCCATTCGGAATGCCGACACTACGACGGATATTTGGGATTGGACCTACTTCAGAAGCTCCAAGCCCAAGTAGACTGCGGGCAACGACTGACACATTTAAAAAAAAAAAAAATCCAACAAAAACCTCAGTTCCACGAATCCAAATAAAAAACAGCAAAAGAGAAAAATACCACCCCAAACACTCACGGATTCCCAGCCAGTATTCACCAAACCCCATTGTCATCCCCACAGTCGTGAGAAAACCTTCACCGCCAACGACTGCCCCAGTGTCAACCTGGCTCCTAAACCCAGTGAAACTCAAACAGACGGTATTGAACGTGCACCCAATGGTGGGCAAAATTACCAACTTGCTACTGAAGCTCTCCCTATTAATTTTCCTGACCCAGATATCACTCCCCATGGAGTGAACCTTGCTACTGAAGCCCAACATGATCTTTGCGAACTTTTCCCTAAATTTTCCATTGCTACTGAAGCCCATAAACATGATAACCAACAGGCAGGACAGAAACTAAAAGCTAAGCCGATCAGTATATTATCAGGCCAAACAAAATATTTTCAGTCTGTGCACCCTCCCACCATAATGAGCCCTGCCATGACCCACGAAAGAACAGAGATTCCCCCCCAACATGAAAAATGGGTAAGAATCAGACCCATGCCACAACCCGTCATGATCTTGACCCCCACCGGTATTTCCGAAGGACCCGACCAGTGTAGGATCCAGCCCGCCATCCTCTCCTCCCGAAACAATGTCATCCGTATTGCCAACATCTCGGATGAGAAACTGACATTACCTCGAGGCCTCATAATAGGCGAATTAGAAACCTTTGATGAGGTCGCCCCAATTCCAGAGAAAACTCAACAGTCGCCCATATTGCCCCATGTTCCCGAAAGATTGACCCAACACCAACAACAACAGATGAGACAACTCCTCCTGGAGTTTCATGATGTTTTCGCCCAAAATTCGACCGAAATCGGCAAGACCACCGTTGAGGAACACTCCATCCACACAACAGGACCCCCTCTGCGACAGCCCTCCCGCCGGAAAAATCCGGTGCAACGAAAAGAGGAAGAGCAGCAAGTCCAAGACATGCTGGATGCCGGTATCACCACTCCCTCCGTCAGCCCCTGGTCATCCCCAGTTGTCCTGGTGAACAAGAAAGATGGCGTTCCACCCGGTTTTGCGTGGACTATCGCCGCCTCAACGACGCCACAATTAAGGATGCCACACCATTGCCTAGAATCGATGATTCTCTCGATTCTCTACATGGCTCCAAATGGTTTACCACGCTAGACTTACAACCCCCGAGCACCAGCAGAAGACAGCATTTTCGACCAGTGGAGGACATCTCTACGAATTCAACGTGCTGCCTTTTGGATTATGCAACGGTCCCGTCACTTTTTTCCGATTAATGGAGTCCGTACTCAAAGGACTTACTTGGGAAACCTGTCTGGCTTACCTTGACGACGTCATCGTCTACTCTAAAACCTAGTCAGAACATCTCCAAAGGCTTCGTCAGGTGTTGCAACACATCCGAGACGCCGGACTAAAATTAAAACCCTCAAACTGCGAACTTGCGAAAAACACTGTAGGATTCTTAGGACACGTCATATCCGCACAAGGCATTTCCCCTGACCCTAAGAAACTCTCAGCTATCGATAATCAACAGCCCCCCACCACAGTGAAAGGAATGAGGTCTTTTCTAGGATTAGCCACCCACTTCCGAAGATTTGTTCCAAAATTCGCCGAGATTCCTCAACCCCTCCATCAATTGACCCATAAAGACACCCCTTTTGAATGGACCTCGGAACGCAACTTATCATTTGAAACATTGAAGGAGAAATTAGTGCAAGCCCCGACTGTAGCTTTTCCAGACTACCAACAACCGTTCCGCTTGTATACCGATGTTTCTTTGTACGCCATTGGCGCAGTGCTAGCCCAGGTACAAGACGGCAAAGAGCATGTCATAGCATACGCCAGTTCGACTTTGAATGCTGCGCAGCAAAACTACGCAGCCACCAAGCGCGAGTGCTTGGGCGTCATCTGGGCCTTAACACCTTACGAGCGGCCTATGCGGTTTATTTATGTGTACCGCACAGCGGGGTGTTTTTAGCCAAAATAGGGCTGTTTACGTGATCATTTTCATGCCTAAATAAGACCCAGAACGTAAAACAAGTACCTATCCCTGAAAGGGCATAAACAGAGCTTTCGAATGACACCATAACGATCCTTGTATGATGGATAGTTTTCTTGCAATAACCGTGCAACGCGAGTGCAAAAAGCAGGTAATTCGGTACTTTCAGTACATAATTGAGTATGTAGCGAGTGAGAGAGGGAGGAGGGAGCTGAGATTTGTGTCAGTAGGTTCGCCGCGGTGGTCTGGAGCAGTCATACGCTCGCTAGTCTCCTGCCACCACTTGTCTCTCTCTCTCAGCCACATTACGTGCTGAAATTGCCACTCGAGTTATGTCGAGCGCCGCCACATAGTCCAGCTTTATTTAACTCGACTTATGTTGCTCGCCGCTAAATAAGGGTTAAATCACTTTAGATCATTTGTGTTAGGAGCTAAATTGGACGTCAACACGGACCATCAATCTCTACAATGGCTTAGACGTTGCGAAACCAGCTCCGCCCTCTTGGTACGATGGAGAGAAACCCTAGAGGAGTACGATTTCGAGATTTATTATAGGCCCGGGAAACTACATACCAACGCGGACGCTTTGTCACGTTTACCTGTCCCAGCCTCATCGCCCACCCCTCTAGCCGCACTACAGCCCACTGACCAAGACTCACCTACCCTGACAGACGCCCCCTCACCACCAGAGCCCACCACATTGCAACTCTGGGAGAAGAAAATAAGACCTAAGTGGATCCCTCGTCACATTTTCTCACGTATCTGTCGATGGGGTGACCAGTTGACCACCGAGTCCGGACACATTATTGTCGAACCCGTCCTGGCCCAGGAATACATGATCTCCTTTCATGAGGGAAACGGTATCCATTTGGGACAAAAGAAGATGCTCCAGGTGTTCCAAAGCCAATACTGGACGGTTAATCCCTCAGGAATTGCGAAACGAGTAACCGAGGCCTGCAAATCCTGTGCCATGGAAAAAGATAGGTGCAAAGCCCCAGGACCAGCCGGAACCATCTCTGCACATAAGCCATGGCAAGTACTTTCTCTGGATGTCATGGGACCTTTTCCACCAAGTCACAGAAAACGGTTCATCGTTACGTTCGTTGACGTATACTCCAAGTTCGTAATCGCCTGCCCCAGCAAAGATCATTCCGCATTCACCGTGGCCGAACTACTCGCCGCCGAAATTTTTCCTGTGTTCGGACTACCCCTGGCTCTGCTGTCCGACAACGCCCCAGAATTCACAGGACAAGTATGGGAAGCTTTCACCTCCAGATGTGGAATAAAAATAAAACACTCTTCCCCGTATTGGCCACAGGGGAACGCCATATATGAACGGAGGCACCGATCCATTAACAACCAACTAAGAACAAAACTGATCGAATTATAATCCACTGACTGGCCCAGCCAGATAAATATCTGACTGGCCCAGCCAGATAAAAATTATTCAATGGGACCTAAACTCGTGCCCCCGAGCCGATGGAATATCTCCCCACGAACGTGTCTACGGGGTAGCACCCTTGTTGCTGCCATTCCGACATCTGACCACTCCCCCGTCCACCCAGTATACTATAGACCCCCTCCAACAATTAAAAGATACCCTCCACACGGCACAGGCCTGTCAAGATGTCACCACCGACATCTCCAACCCTCAAAACCCTTTTGCGATTGGCATCACCGTCATGGTCGCCAAATTACCTGTAGTTAATAAACTTGGTGTACGATATGTGGGCCCCCACACAATTGCGAAGATACCCAACCCTTTCCAAGTCATCATCAATTACCACGGGGAGTTCAGAACTTACCGAAACAGGTTCGTGAGAAAATATTCACCCATTCCGCACGACAACATATCGCCCCCACCAGCAGAACAAAATCAAACTCCAGAACCATCAGAAGCAAGCATCACACCCCCGGCTAAAGAAAGCCCGGGGTCTCCGAACATTCCACTAATCAATATGCCCCCCTTGCTTCCCACCATCCCAAGACTTAACCAACAAACCACACAATAGATCATACAACACACACCCAGAACACCACCTCCATTCCCACCTTCTCGTAACGTCACCCCCAGCCCCTCTACCTCAGAGGCTCTCAAACGTAAAACTTTTACCATTAATGCCCCCAAAACCACCACTTCCCGCTATAAACTAAGACAGCGTGAAAAACTAAACCGATCCGTCATTCCTCTACCCTTCAAATCCCAACTAAGAAAAAAAAACCCACCCCCCAGCCCCACCCTTCTCCAGAATCCTCACCCACATCCTCACCACCTGCAAAGAAACGCCGCCCAACGACGTCACCACTCACCTCACCCCCCAAGTCAAGCTCCTCCTCTGCCCCTCCACGCTCCACTTCAAGATCACCTTCTTCCTCCCCTACAGCATCATCTTCCCCAGCCTTTACCCATCAAGGCTAAAGTTCCGCCGATTTCAAAACAAACCCTCCCTCTACCAACATCATCTCCACCTCAATTAACCTCACCAACCTCTCCGCCTCACCTGCCAAAAACAATGTCTCTCCCTACCACCCCACAAAATTCCCCTTCCCCTCCTATCCTTACCCCATATTCACCCTCTCAACCTTCAACTTCCTTTCCACTACCCCGACAAACAACATCACCACCTCGCCTAGCCCCTCCAACTACATCTCCATTTCCCTCGACCATACAAAAAACGCCTCTATCTCCAACGTCAACACACTCTTCAAGTTATACTCCAAAAACTCTATCTCTTCCCACGTCCACTCCCAATCCTAAACCAGCATCCCCGTCACCCTCATCCACCACCAGTACTGAAACACCTCTCCACGGAACTATTCGCACTACATCAGGTCGATTAAGCAAACCGTCCGACCGATTCACACAGACATTTTCAGCAATCCAAACTCCTGACACACATCCATACCCTCACCATCAAATAAAAACAATTCGCCCTCTCCAGCAACCAGAAAGCCATCAAATACACCCTGAAACTAACACAAATTCCGCTCCACACACACAAAACTTGCCCCCCTGCCAACCAACCAGCCTACCTGCTACTTTCGCGTCCGCAAGAGGTCATGACCTTCCGGCTGATGAAGCCAAAAAGGTCATTCAGCCAGCTCACCCCACCACGAACAATACCCCTGCCGACTTCCTCTCTACCTCAGCCGCCACCATGTCAACTACACCATTAATCAAGGGAGTGAAGTGGTCCGACGGCACTGCCAATGTCCTCCGGATGAGATACCCGGACGAAATCTTCACAGCATCATACCAACCCAATACCCAGGCTCACATTACTGTCCAGATACACCCCACCAAAACTCCAGACGACCGATCCACGGAATGGTGGAAGTACCTCCAACAACTCTCTTTAACAAGCTCTGAGGGAAACATCTTAACTTTCACACTTCAGGCCCAGGGACGGGCTTTACATAGGGAGGACGGAAGTAAAATACCGCGAAAATGCCAACCAGAGGCATCACCCATACCCCAGAAGAAGGCGAAGAAGAGTACCCCAAATCGACGAGTCGCGGCACTGGGTCAAGTCACGCCGGAACGACAGAGCTCACCCACGAGTCCACGCCCCGTTACACCAGGTCGGAACATCAAACATAATACCCCCACGAAAAGGAGGATATTATTTAGCCAGCCATTCTGAAGCCGGTTGAACTCACTTCCTTACAATTGTATTCTATTTTAAATAATGTTAACATAACCCTATATAACCAAAATAAACCAGCGTTATAATCAACCATGTATTCCTGTGTGTTTGTTTCCCCTGACTCATAATATACTCAAGGGAGATTTGAGAAGTAATAATTCATGTATTCTTGTGTTGTCGGTTCTTCCCAGCTCACAATATACCCGGGGGAGAATCGAGAAGTAATGTTAAGAATCTTCACTACCGAAGAAATCAATGCCAGATGAATCCATTGTATGCCTGTATAAAAACTTTGTTATGCAATAAAATGTGAACCTATACTTCAATAGAACCCGGAACATTGTGTTCCACACATTTGACACACATGCCTTCTTTTTACATTCTTCAACTAGTTTACTAGTTATACAAATCACACCTGCTTCTTTCTATATAAAAGTCCCCTGAAAAACCTCGTCCCCAGGTAAAATAGCGCGGGAGATCTGCCACTCCCGCGCCCCGAGAGGGGCGCTCCGGACGTTTAAATACCTGGTGTACACGCAGGCCTACCTACATGAACCAGGAAGATAGATACGTACACAGTCTGTAGACACCACCATGCCGAGAGAGATTTATATATTCTTATGCCAAAAATTGCTATCAACCAGGATCAGTAGTAAAACCCAGCCAACACCACCACAAGAAAGAGAAAGGACGTTAAATACCTGGTGTACACACCTGGTGTACACACAGGCTTACCAACCCGAACCAGGAAGGTAGATACGTACACAGCCCTGCAGACACCACCATGCCGGGAGAGATCTATATGTTCTGATGCCTAAAATTACTATCAACCACGACCAGTAGTAAACCCCAGCCAACACCACCACGAGAAAGAGGGAGAAAGGATAACATTGTCTCCCACGCATCGCGACCCTCACCTGTCCGGTCCACACGACACACCTTCGATGCACCCGGCACCACCAATCCTCCCCGAGAGCTAAAAACTCGGAATTCCTTCATTTCCCACACTATTATTGTTTTTCAGAGTTCTATTGAAGTAACCCCGACCTCCTATGATTTTATAACTTAACTCTGATGAAGTAGCCTACTCTAGGGACATTAATTGACCTTGCTCATCACACCACCACCGAGTAATTACCTTTTATTGAAGGAGACCAGACCAGCAGTGTAAGAAGGGTTCAAGGACCCCTTCTACGAGAAATCCCCATGCCCTTACCATCTTAAAGGTATCACAGCAGTGCACTCAGTAATCCACAATACCAGTTCAGGATTTTTGAGGAAAGTCAGGCAATTGGGAAGCTTCATAAAAAGTTAGTCACTTAAGAGGTGGAAGGATGGAGTGAGGAAGTACATGAACGAAGGCGGTGCTGGTTGGGGTGAGGGGCGTCGACTGACTGGGGACAGAGGTGCATGGGGGCGGTTCGATCGTGGACACCCCTTCGGGGATCACGGCGTCAGGCAATAGATAGATAGATAGAACATTGCTCTCCATTCAGTTGGACTAATACGGCCTGCCGAAAAGTCTATATACTGTCTGTAAAACCCTAAACTAGGGATCCAAGTTAAGAATCAGGCCTGCCTAGCTAACTTGGAGATCCTACTTAGGCGGTTACTAGTTGGTCTAGTGAAGGATGTATACGGCCTGCCGATATTCCTTCTAAGACTACCAGTCCCCGTTACCCCACCAACCCTATCCTAGGGATCTCGTTAGAATCAGGCCTGCCTAGCTAACGTAGATATCCTACTTAGGCGGTTACTAGTCAGTCTAGAGAAGGATGTATACGGCCTGCCGATATTCCTTCTAAGACTACCAGTCCCCGTTAACCCACCAACCCTATCCTAGGGATCTCGTTAGAATCAGGCCTGCCTAGCTAACGTAGATATCCTACTTAGGCGGTTACTAGTCAGTCTAGTGAAGGATGTATACGGCCTGCCGATATTCCTTCTAAGACTACCAGTCCCCGTTAACCCACCAACCCTATCCTAGGGATCTCGTTAGAATCAGGCCTGCCTAGCTAACGTAGATATCCTACTTAGGCGGTTACTAGTCAGTCTAGTGAAGGATGTATACGGCCTGCCGATATTCCTTCTAAGACTACCAGTCCCCGTTAACCCACCAACCCTATCCTAGGATCTCGTTAGAATCAGGCCTGCCTAGCTAATGTAGATATCCTACTTAGGCGGTTACTAGTTAGTCTAGTGAAGGATGTATACGGCCTGCCGATATTCCTTCTGAGACTACCAGTCCCCGTTAACCACAAACCCTATCCTAGGGATCTCGTTAGAACCAGGCCTGCCTAGCTAACGTAGATATCCTACTTAGGCTGTGACTAGCTAGTCTAGTGAAGGATGTTTACGGCCTGCCGATATTCCTTCTGAGACTACAAGTTGTCGACAGTTGTGGCTTGTCACAATAACTCTAGAGTGGGAAACCCCAGTGTCCTTGTTGAGGAACCTTGTCATCGTTCGGCCTGCCGACGTGACATAGACTCCTCCGCGAGGTACCACTTTTCTACAGTGAAAAAGTAGAGAGACTACGGCCTGGCGCCCTCTCTATTAGTTCCCTGTGGTAAAGTGAACACTGCCGGAAACTCCAGTGTCCTTGTTGAGGAGCTTTGTTATCGTTCGGCCTGCCGACGTAACGTAGGCTTCCCTCGCGAGGTCCCACTTTCCACAGTGAAAAGTAGAGAGACTACGGCCTGCCACCCTCTCTATTGGTTCCCTGTTTAAAGTGAACACTGCCACTTGGCACAAGTAATCTCAAAACCTCTGAGACCGCTGTGTTAGAGATAGGGCTTGGCGAGATACCCTCACGGGCACTCTGCAGAGACAAGTCCGTGGTACACTGAGTCTGTGGCCTCCCTTATGACTGTAACTTAAAGGTTTAAACACCGCCCTGGGTCCCCCGAACCTCTCATAAAGATCAGGGCAGACAGTAAGATCACTTCCACTGAAATTACTGCGTTCGTCCGATATCGACCACATAAGACTCGATATTTAAGAACTTAGTCCGAGAGTACCTTAACAGGACTTCATCAACGGTTGATATACTGGTCAGAACAGTCGAGTAGTTTCTCCTACCTCTGAAATACTCGCGTTAGTTCGGTATGGTGCCCAACAGTAATTCGCCAGATGGTTACTATATGTTAAGGAGCCATACTTAAGATCTCAAGCCCAATCAACCCATCTGTAACTACTTCACACAGCCGGCCCACCTAGACGGCCTACAGGGAAGCAGCCAACGAGAACCAATCACCTCCAGAAGTGTTCACTGGAGACATCCATCGAGAAGTTACCACGCCAGAAGACCAAGAGAAGAAGATAGAGTGACAACTAGTGGGTGAAGTATCGAATGCTTAAAATAAGCAGAGTCCCTTCCAAAAGTGGCTTAAACGTGTATAAATCCGCTCTGGACTTAATAAGCGGGTCCTAAAGCTAAGAGTTGTACTCCCCTATAGTACGAGTGAGACAGGTCAATAACTTACCGTCCATCAGTGAATCTAATTTTAATTTATACATTTTTCATTATTATTTCGGCTTCAAGGACTCAGCCGAATTTATCAAAGTGCCAAGGAAATATTTTAAGAGTCTACCCGTGACGTGACGCCCCATTTTCTATGGGACCCCGCCGCATACACGTAGGGGTGCTTGACCTTGAATTTTAAACACCGTGACAGTTTTACAGAAAGCAACAGTAGTCACTCACTACCAAGAAATACTACCCCATCATCTACTCGAGTGGCTTAAAAACTATCTCGAAGATGTAGTGAAGTTGTTCTCCAATAAGTGCTCCCTATCTAGCTCCGCGACTGTGCTCGGAGTCAGTGATACCATATAGTGCTATTTTTCACTGGCAGTGATACGTGTCTTTCTATATGTTTCATTTTCAGGTTATTTCTCCAATATAGTGCGAGAGAAATAAAGCTGTATTATTAAACCATATCTTGTGATATATTTATCCTCTGCTTTCCTTTCATATTATATGTGCATATTTGAACTTGGAAGTCCCTGTGGAGTAGAACTCACCATATCCAATTGTTAATCCTGCATAACATCAGGGCATAATATATATATATATATATATACAGTATATAAGAGAGAGAAAGAGACAGATTATACCCATCTAATTACTATGGGATGTTGGTTCACAAACATGTTTACACTCTCTATCTAATGATGTCAATTTAGGCTCATAAATCTGTAGCCATCCATACTCAATTTTCAGCCTGGAATATTTTACTAATATTCAGTATCTGGAAATATTATTTTACTATTTTATATGGTACAATATCTTTATGTTATTTTATTTTTTTTGTCTATCATGATAACGCCATGATTCAAATTATTATCAATTTGTGTTTTCTTAATCTATGTGGATGAGGGAGCCAAATGTCATAACTGCCTGTGAAAAGTGCCTCCCCCAGAATTGAAAGAGTGACAGAGCCAAAATCAAGGAATGTTCGAGCCAAAATATCTGGATGCACGGATTTTGAACCAATTTAAGTCATAGGATGAGGGAAAGATGGATTAAGGAAGAGAGTTCCAGAGGTCAGCTGTTGAATAGAAGAAAGATTGGGAGTATCGTTTCACTCTTGGGTTGGAGAGTTGCACAGCGAAGGGCTTGGAATGTGTTGCAAGACGGGTGCTACGTAACCTACATAGAGGAGGTACAAAGGAGTACAAAGGAAATCAAGCAACAACAACTCTAGTGACCCTTCTAGGTTGCTTGTCCTCCAAAACACTGAGGATCAAGTGTCCAAACAGTTGTTTAGAGTGGGTAAGGGAACATTGGAAAGGGAATTACTGCCCTGGAACTAATGTCCGTGGCAGGATTAGGAAGTTAGTAGAGGACAGATGGGTTAGTAACTGAGGGGGGGATAAAATAAAGTTATTCATTTACAAACGCAGTCAGTCGCTGGTTTGATGAGAGATATTTGTCTAGGCGGAGTTTAAATGAATCAACGGTGATGCAGTCTATAACGTTTCGGGGAAGCCCATTCCACAAGTTGACAACTCGATTGAAGAAGAAATTCTTAGATTCGGGCGAGTTAAAAGATTTACCAATAATTTTGCAACCGTTTCCCCGCGTGTAATTAGATTGGTCGATAGTGAAGTACTTACTACAGTTCATATTGTCGATGCCTTTGATGAGTTTGAACACTTGAATTAAGTCACCTCTTAATCTGCGCTGGGTTAAAGGAAATAGATTTAATTCTCTAAGACGCTCTTCTGAGGTAGTATACACAGAGAGCTCTGAGATACACTGATTATTGTAATAGCGATAGAATAGCGAGAGAGATGCAACATTGCGGTGAAGAGAGAGATTGCAGAGAATCAGTGAGTGAACATGAGTTAATGAGACAAAAAGCTTTCTTTTCTACTTGTCAAAAAGTGCTTTGTAAGAGGACCCTCCCCACACATGCGAACGAAATTAAATTCATGGACACACTATGCCCCTGTACAGAGCAAGAAGCTGTGTAGGGGTGAAGAGCCCTCTGAGATGGTTGAGCACACCCAGCTTCTGGGAAGCTATTTAAGCAAGAGTAGTTATATGGTTTTTCGAAGAGAGATCAGAAGAAAAAGAGACAGCGAGAATACTGAGAGAATTTGAAGGGTTGATTTTTGTAATGTTTAAGTATAAGGGATAGTCCTCTGGGAATTCTTGACAGGTAGATAAATGGAGAAATTGGATTTTGGAAGCATTGAAAGCAACAAAGTTTTCTCTGTCCCAATTTGAAATGATTGTTAGATCAGAAGATAAATGTTCAATGGCTTCATCACATGAGTTTTTGAGTGATTACTTGCTGGGGCGTTCTGGAAAACTAGTTGAATAGTGTAAGGTAGAGTCGTCAGTTTATTAATGGATAGGACTGGAGGCACAGTTGAGAAAATCATTTATGAATACTAGAAAGAGAATTGGAGATAGGACAGAAACCCTGAGGAACACCGAAGTTAATAGGATGATGAAGAGAACGATGGCCGACCACAACCGCAGCTATGGAATGGCCAGAAAGGACATTAGAGATAAAGGCGCAAATGGAGGGATAGAAACCGAAGGAGGGTAGTTTAGGCCTTCGATATGTCTAGCGCAATAGAAAAGGTGTCACTGAAGTCCCAAAAGGAGGACAACCGAGAGTTAGTAAGATATGAAAGAAGATCACCAGTAGAGCAACCCCTATGGAAGCCATACTGGCAATCTGAGAGTAGATTTTGAGAAAAGAAATGCTTAAGAAATGTTGAAGTAAGAATAATTTCAAAAACTTTGGAGATGCAAGAAATGAGAACAACTGAATGATAGTTGGAGGGTTGACTGCGGTCACCCTTCTTTGGGACAGGTTGAATGAGAGCAAACTTCCAGCAAGAAGGCAAGAAATTAGAGGAGAGACAGAGACGGAAGAGTTTGCCTATGGCTGGGAGTCAGCTCAGAAGCACAGTCTTTTAGTGCAACAGGAAGAACACTGTCCGGTCCGTACACCTTCTTAGTATTAAGCCCAGTGAGGATAGAAAGTACATCTTTAGAAGAGATTAGGATATTAGGCATAAATTGGAGAGAGGGGGGTGGACAAGGAGGAATAGCACCGGAATCATCCGGAAGTTTGGGCGAAGAGTTCAGCTTTGTCAGAGGATGAAGTGATGGCAGTGCCGCCTGAGTGGAAAAGGGGATGGAAAGAAAAGGAAGAATAATTGTTCGAAAGGTTTTTGGCTAGATGCCAGTAAGTTTGGGAAGAAGTAGAGTTAAATAGTTCAGTGCATATATTATTGATGAAAAGGTATTTGGCAAATCGAAGAACAGATTTGGCTTGATTCTGGGCAGAAACATAGGAAGAATGAGATTCTTGAAATTGAAGGCGACGGTACCGTTTGAATGCTCCCTCCTTATTGTGGAGAGCATTGGAACAAGCGTGAGTATACCAAAAAAAATTGTATTAGACTCAGAGAAAGAAAATTAAATGTATGCCTCCATGACCGAAAGGATTACTTCGGTAATGTGTTCAGCACTCTCCGAGGGTTCCCAGTCACGGAAGCGAAAATCGTTCCATTAGAAATCAAAGAGGTACTGTCGAAGAGCCTCTCAGTCGGCAGCGCCAAACTACAACAAGCGCCTCCGGCTGGGAAGATCGGGTGGCCGTACTGGAGAGATAGGACAGGTGACAGAGATAAGTTTATGGTTGGGAGAACCCAAAGGAGAGGAAAGATCGACAGTATATGCGAGAGTGTTTGAAGTTAGAAACAAGCCAAGAATGTTGGGCCGATCTCCTAAGCAATCTGGGATATGGGGGGGTTGCTGAACCAAACTGTTCTAGGTCATTTAGGATAGAAAAGATGTAGGCTTGTTCACCAGGTGGGTCAGTGGAAAGAGAGGAGAGCCATTGGCGGTGGTGAACGTTGAAAATCTCCTAAGATGGAGATATCTGAGAAAGGAGAGATGGATAGGATGTATTTCACTTTGAAGTTTATATAGTCAAAGAATTTGAGAAAGTCAGTAGAGTTAGGGGAAAAACAGACAGAACAGAAATATTTAGTATGAAAGTGACAGGATAGTTTGAGCCATAAAGTTGAGAATTCAGAGGAGTCGAAGTCGGAAACACGAGAGCAAGTGAGTTTGTTGTGTACGTATACACAGTTTACCTATATATCTTTGTGTCTAACTCAAGAGGAGGCTGTAAACACCAGCCGAACAGAGCAGTACTCCCGGGGAGTGCTACAGGTGGTTGACAAGGACAACTGGAACTCTTGTTACACGACTTGGCCTCCCTACCTGATTCTTTACGTGCCTCATGAATATTGTGAACAACCGGAGTCTGCCCTCCATAACACCTTCTCTTCCTATCATTACATAATACTACAAACAAATTACATACTACACTACTTTTGCAAAATTACTACTATAATGACAACAAAACGCCCAGCCTTGGAGTCCCCAGGGAGGGGAAGTATAAATACCTCGATCAGACTGACCCCTGATGCAGACTCCTCAAAGTGCCCTGGACTCTATCTATCAATTTGTTTGAACATTCTCGGCCTATCCTTTAACTTCCTCTCTGTAGAACACCATCTCTCTTCTACCAACCGGACTTATTTTTCCTAACCGAAACTCAGTTGTCTAAGGCACAGACAGCAAACCCTTCTCTATATCCTCCTACTGTCTCTATCCTCAATTCAAAGCCAAAAGTTGATGTTGTGTTAACATAGGCAACACTCTTACTTGCTCTCGTTTTCCCAACATTGACACGTTTGAATTATCAGCTCTCTGTCTTAAGCTATCTTGTCATTCTCTCACTAGATATATCTGTGCTGTGTGTCTCTCCTCTAATCCTACTGACTATCCAAAGTTATTTGACTCCATCTTAGAAGATTTAAATGTTCACCATGGCCATTGGCTCTCCTCTCTTTTCACCGACCTACCTGGTGAACAAGCCTACATCTTTTATATCCTAAATGAACAAGAGTAGTTAGTTCAGCACCCCACCTGTATCCGAGACTGCCCTGCAGATCAGCCAAACATTCTTGACTAATTTCTAACCTCTAATACTTTTGCTTACAGTGTAAATCTTCTAACTCTGTTGGGCTTCTCCTATCATAATGTTATCTCTGTCACCTGTCCTGTCTCCAGTACGGCCTGCTGACCCCCTCCGCCGGCGGCACTTGTGGCATCTTGGCGCTGCCGACTGGGAGGCTCTTTAGCAGTACTTCTTGGATTTCCTATGGAATGATTTTTACATCCGCTGCCCTGTCTCATGCCTAATATCATAATTTCTTTTGGCTTGGATGGAGACACTCGTTACATGTAACTTTACATGGTGTTTTATTCATTCACATAAAAAAAATATATATAATCAAACTTTATATTCCATTTGATAGTATATATATATATATATATATATATATATAATGGAAGCAATTGATTCTCCTACTGGGAAGCGAAGGCAAATAAGTAATATGAAGACCAAAGCGAACAGATTTTGTTTTATTTATTGGCAACGTTTCAACACTAATCTTGTGTCATTATTAAGCCTAAAAAAAAAAAGGGAAAACAAATCTATCATGAGTATCATAATGTCATCACATGTGAAAATTGTCATATGTATTCAAAAATAAATTTAACGAAAATATAGCTTAGGTTTATTACATTAAGATAATATAATATGAAAGGGGTTGGAGTAAGGGGTCGGGCGCAAGTTGGACTAGATAATAGTCCATCAGGCGCCTGGCCCTGGGAGACGATTAATATGAAGGGTGCGCCTGGAAGTGTGGTGGGAGGGCTTGTGGCTTTGGCTCCGCTGCATGTCTGCCTGCTGAGATCGGAACCTCTCCGGGTGGTCGGGGGCCGGGGGAGTGCTGGAGTGACCTTGGTGACCCTGGTCTCTGGGTCTTCTCCTGGGTGACCTGGATGTGTGTGAGTTTGTGCTTTTTATCTGTGTTTATTTGTTGTTTTATGTTGTTTTTGTGTTTTCCCTGTTCTTGCTCTGTCTTGAGTCGGCTACCCCCAAAATGGGGATTGGGCCTGAGCATATAGATAGAATAGATAGATAGAATATGAAATAAACAAGAGGTAAAAAGGAATAAGGAGCGAAAGTAATGTATACAATAATAAATATTGTTATGTAAAATATGAACTTGATGGGGGACAACAATGACTAATATTCAAATTTGAAAAGAGGCGTTAATTGGCTAAATCTTACTATGGAAAGAAGCGAGGGTGCAGAATTAGAATGATGAAATCAAATGAGGTTTAACACCTTAAGAGCGGGTGGTGGAGTATATTTCACTGTGCCGCCCAGCGGGGTTTTTTTTTATACCATAAATTGGGTTGTTTCCGTGCTCTTTTTCATGCATAAACAAGACCCAGACCGTAATACAAGTATGTATCCCTGAAAGGGCGTAAATTGAGCTTTCCAATGACACCCGAACCATCCTTCTACGATCACTGGTTGTCTTGCAACGATCGTGCAACCGAAGGGCAAATCGCTAAAATACGGTAATTTCTTTATATAATTACGTATGTAGCGAGGGAGTGAGGGTGGATGTAAGTGGAGTACACCTCAGTTGGTCCACGGCGGCCGTGGCGAGCGGTCATGAGGTAACCCAGGCTCCTCCCGTCGCTCGTCTCTCTCTCAGAGCCAATATGGCGCCAAAATTGCACACAGACTTAAGTCGGGCCCTGCCACATAGTCCAAATTTTTCGATACTTACTCAAGTCGGGCCCCGATAGACAAGGGTTAAAGACCAGCTCTTATCTTATATAAAAAAAAAAAAAAAAATTGTTTTATATATACAGTACAGTATATATACTGTATATATATATATATATATATATATATATATATATATATATACAGTATATATATATATATATATATTGTATATATATATACCTGTATATATATATATATATATACCGGTATATATATATATAATTTTTATATATATAATCGAAGTATTACCAATAACAATACACGCGTTTATAATACACAAATCGGGAAAAAGTACACTAAGAGTCCATAAGGTTGAATTAGAAAACTGGTAATATATTTGAACTAGTTGAAATTTCCGAATATAGATAAAACAACATAGCTGCTAAGTAGAATTATTGAAATGGCAAGGTCTGAAACCTGGCTTCAGAGACACAGCAGACACGGGGTAGGCAGCGAGGCGAGTGGCGAGGTAGCACCTGTTTAGTTGTTTAGCCTAAGGTGCGAGGACAGCGTGAGGGGAAAAGCTGATTTGGTGCTGATGGTTTGTTGGGCTAGTGATGCCTGGGGGGAGGGGCTGGGGGGGATTTAAGAGGGATGAGGGCTGGTGAGGGAGGATGCGGGAAAAGATGCAGAAGAAGAGAATTAGGGACGGATATCTTGAAAGAAGATAGTAATGATAACTAGAAAAGCGATAAAGAGCCGAAATTATAAATGCAGAAAGCATGCAGACAATTAAAGACCAGTGTGTGTGTGGGAGAGATACTAAGAGTTGTATTCTTTGATACATATATACACATGTATTTACGTATGTAAGATTCGATCCGTGGTCAATCAGAATGATATACGATGCATCTACCAACTCGGCCCCAGTATGTAAAATGTATATATATATATATATATATATATGTATATATATATGCGGCACGTGATCCTAGCTTTTGATATATATACCCCTGTTCTCCCCTTTAACTATCATTAACCACTTGTTTGAAGATGACAAATGTTATAGTCGAAACGTCACAACCTACTACAACCTCTACAACCCAGCAACCTACTACAACCTCTACAACCCAGCAACCTACTACAACCTCTACAACCCAGCAACCTACTACAACCTCTACAACCCAGCAACCTACTACAACCTCTACAACCCAGCAACCCACTACAACCTCTACAACCCAGCAACCCACTACAACCTCTACAACCCAGCAACCCACTACAACCTCTACAACCCAGCAACCTACTACAACCCAGCAACCCACTACAACCTCTACAACCCAGCAACCTACTACAACCTCTACAACCCAGCAACCCACTACAACCTCTACAACCCAACAACCTACTACAACCTCTACAACCCAGCAACCTACTACAACCTCTACAACCCAGCAACCCACTACAACCTCTACAACCCAGCAACCCACTGATAACTTCGGTTCCCTTCTGTACCTACTGAATGAACCGACAACGCAAAATTGCACGAAAAATTGAATCTCTGAATACAAAACATATAAATGCTAAATATGTCGTTTTATTTAATCTCACATGCCTTCAAGAATATATATATATATATATATATATATATATCTATATATATATATATATATATATATATATATATATATATATATATATATATATATATATATATATATATACAGTATATATAGTATATATATGTCTTCGTGGTGCAATTCATAAGTGTGTTGATTTCCGGTGTGAGCATCCTAGGTTCGAATCCCCGGACTGCCACATGTGTTTGTTAATTTCATTAATCGAGTTTAGGAGTAAAGTTGGTTGGTGGAGAGAACATAATAATATTATGGGAATCTTACTTGTACAGAGTACTCTACAATGGATTTTTACAGTTAACCTCACAAAACATAAATATTCAGAATATCTTGCAAATACATGTGAGATAAATATATGCCCCTGCTTGCCAGGAGGAGAATCAAAATATATAATTTCAGCCCGAGTTTCATGGGGCTAACAGTAAATATCTATTGCAGTGTACTTAGATATACGAGTCCTACGATTTGGTATGGAATTTGATAACTCCAAGTGGGATTTTTTCATCTACATATATGGGATATTGTTGATTAACTTTAACAAGCCATGGCTTAGTTGGTAAAAATATGGTATATTGACAATGAATCAAATCCTGGCCGGGCATAATATTTTGTTCATATAACTCACATGTATTTGTGAAATATACTACGTATAAATAAATAAGTAAGTAGATTGGTAGGTTGATATAGATTTTCGAACACACGAGTGGTATACTAGGAATTAAAAACCTCTTAGCACGGCTCCGAGCCTGCAATTTCTAGTCTGAACAGCACAATATACAACCGATTGTTGCCCTCTTAGCTCCTTTTTGGTGACACACATTGTCACACACGTCATCACACTGGTTGGTTTTACATTCATTAACACTCGAGCCGCGGGTCCCGACATATGTCGGCCGAGAGTATAATGGCCACCCCTGCGGTGCCCGACATATGTCGGAAGGGGTTTTGAGCACATTATCGGCTCTGAGAGAGAGTCCACGCGTTGGGAGGAAGATAGGCAGGCTCTGACCGTTCGGCACGGCAGTAGTGCCGGGACTGAGCTCCCCACTGCAACATTCCACACCCACGGCCTCGCGAGACCAGGAAAAAACTTGGGAAATTACAGTATTTTAGGGTTTTTCACCTCTCGTTGCGCAATTGCCACAGGATAACCCGTGATCGTACAATGATGATTCAGGTGTCATTGGAAAGCTCTATTATCGCCCTTTCACGGATACATAATTGTATTATGCTCTGGCTCTTTTTTATGCATGAAAAAGAGCATGGAATGAAGCTCGTTTAGGGTAAATATGCCCACCTGGCAGGTAGTAGAAGTTACAAACATCCCCGTCGGTTAAGAGTTAAACCATGGCTCATACGGATGTCAATTGTCAACTATATAAATTATGATACCAACCAGGTACAGAAGTCCCCCAAGGCCGTATAAACCTATCTATATGGGATACTTAAACTAGAACAGATACACAAGCTTCAGTGTACAAGGTGTATTTTACATAAGTAATATAGGTTACAATGAAGACATATATAGACTTAATTTCTAAATAGAGTGCATACATAATGAAGACAACGTGACATAGGTTTATGAATACAAGCATTCTAGAATTTCACATAAAGATAGAGGTGACTTTTATCCTCTCGGCTGCGCAGCCCCTGGTAGTATACAGCGTACCCCTGTGCGTAGGCATTTTGATTCATTCCTCACTAAAATCGTTAAATTTACCATAAATATAATTAATACTTATCCATATGCGCCTATTTTACGTTTAATATGAAGATAGTAACATGTTACAACAATAAAACAAGTGGGAATAGTGTTTGGGGGGTGACAAACACAAAATATTGCCGAGAGCGGTTTATTCATGGAGTTGACAGGGAGCGAGAGTACACCCTCCCTCCATGAGCTCTAAAGCAAGACTGGAGGTAGTGTGGGCTACTCTCTCTCTCTCTCCTCCCTCCACACAATCCCTTTCCACCTTGGAACCGGGTGGGGAGTTTTGGCGACATAAAGAAACTGATAATCACAGGAATAAGAGAAAATAGGTGATAATTGTAGGGGGAGGGGGAAGGGTGGAAGGAGGGGACTTTGACACAATGTGAAGGAGTGATTGGAGGTATAGAGGGGAATTATCTCACTTAAACTTTTTTTTTTTTAAGTGCCACTGGGGTGTTTTAAGTTTTTTTTTTTTTAGGCCTAATATCTTAAGAGTCTCCCCGCAGTCGCCCAGTAAAACCTCTTAAGAGTCTCCCGTAGCTGCCGGGTTAAGGCAACATAGGTTTTCAAATACAAGTTCAATTAAGAGGGGATGAATATAACCTTAGAGAATTAGGTATATTATTTGGGTATCGATTTGTCCAAGTATAAATACTATTTATACTTAAGATGTGTCGAGCGAGCGGATGTTGTTAGTTAAATATCTTCGAATATCAGTGACTCATTAATTTACTCTAAGAAAACGTGTAATGGAGTGGGGAAGCTTCATTACTGCAACTTAGGGATTCTGACAGCCAGAGACAGCTTAAATAAAAATACTAAGGGCCCAAGTAACGAATATTCTTCGTAGGTATCTCAGGGATTTCGGAGTATCGTCTCGTCTCTTCTTTCTTGTTCTGGGCTGGTGACCTGGGTGCTTTGTACATCATGTTTTTTTTATGTTTCCTATTTTTCTTCTGCTTCTTGGGCTTAGTAGGGGGAAAAGTAATCCTGATCTCTCCTGGAGATTCGCAGGGGATGCCGAAAGAGTTTGATGCAGAACAGGCGATGCAGAATTCTGTTTTAGAGCAGAAATTGATGTACTCTATGTGTGCTTCACAAGAGATGCTGAACGAGGGTGGTGCCAGCCAGGTTTTGCTGTTGTTGGTCGCTGTTTTACGTCCCAGGGAATGCTGAGGGGGGTTACCTAAATAGGGGAGGAAGAGTTTAGGTGATGAGTGAGCATACTGAAGAGTTGTTCCTTTTGCTCCTTGGGCATTATGTTGTTGGTTCTTCTCCTGGTGGTCTTGAGTGGAGAAAAGGGCCTTGTAGTAGGGTTGGGGCAGTACTTGTGCCCTTGTGGTGTGGGCCCTTAGATTTTCCGCCCCTTTATCACATGAGGCAGAAGGTATGTTGCCAGCTGGGCGATGTAAGTCTTGGGTGTGCGGTGCTCTGACGTCACAAGCTCTGTGATTGGCTGTGACGGTAGGTGAGAAAGAGAACGTAGTGGTCGGGGTTAAAGAGAACCACCTTGGAGGGGCCACTGTGTTATCTTCTTGGATCATATAGCTACTCTGCTCACGGTGGGCGCTGCTTTCTAAATCGGTTTTGGCGTGGTGATGCTGGGGGCTTCTCGGCTATCTTCCTTTTTAAGTTTTGGAATAACATTAATGTTTGTGTTTTGGATATCCATACATTACTACCCCGCTGATAACAACAAAGTTATAGTTATGGCATATCAGTGGGCTTATCCTGAAATACTGATAATAAGTACAATGTATATTGACTACTAATAATGTCTTCCTTGGTTAAACCAGGAACCCAATTGAAATTATTAAGACTACCTGTTTAGTTCTTTTACCACGCAGCCTCACCTTAACATATATAATTCTGAAACGCATAGTATTGTATCTATTGTAGAGTTTGCCATGCGTCGCTCTTCGGTCATGGAGGTAAAATGACAAAAGGACTAATTGAACTGTAATCCCCTCTCCCCTCTAGTAAGAATATTGTACCTTATGTACTACATTAAATATATTATGAATTAGTCTGTGATATGTACTGTACAGTCGTAAGCTATAATAAGCACACTTATGTTTGAAGCATTGACGCTAAGTTTTGAAAAAATTAGATAGAATATGATAGTGTATTTCTTTATTTGGGTTCAATGTAGATTCATATGAATGCTAGCTATTATGGCCCTCAAATAAACAAAATAATTATAATATACCAAATATAATGTTCAGTTTGTCAAAATGGTTGTTTAGGAAAACAAACAAAAGAGGTTTGAATGCCCTAAATGGTATCATTCTGTATTTCCATGAGAATGAAGAAGACAAAGGGCAAAGCTGCCTGTAAAAAATTTCTCCCCCAAAGTTGAAAGAGCGACTGTCTAAATCGAGGTATGTTAGAGCCAAAATATCCGGACATACGTGAGCTTGAAGCAGTTTAAGTCATAGGATGAGGGAAAGACAGATTGAGGGAGAGAGTTCCAAATCTTGCTTGTTGAGTAAAAGAAAGACTGCGAAAATGTGTTCAATGTTGGGTTAGAGAGTTGGACAGAATAGAGGTGGGAATGTGTTGAAAGGCAGGTGCCCCCCACTCTCCGTAAGGGAGGGGTATACACTGAGAGAGCTCTGAAGACCCAGCTGATCGAGTGGTTATACACACGGACTCAAGATCTGCTATGGAAAACCTCCAAAGCAACAGGCTCAAAGACAACATCCGCCTCACAACATCCATACTAGCGGTCCTTAGCCAACTTGACAATCTTAGGAAAACTGTAGATTTCAGTTGGATTCCGAGCCATGTGGGTATTGCTGGAAACGAGGAAGCCGACAAAGCAGCCAAGTCAGCCACCCAAATATCCCAAATTACCTATACAGTCAGACCATCCCTCTCCCTGGTAAAAGTGAAAATCAGGAACAAGGAAGACCAGCTCCGCAAGGAGTATCACAGAGGGCTAACAAGCAGAGGATCCTTCTCATGCAACTGGTACAGAAATGCAACAAATTACCAGCAGCTCAGCCTTCCCAGTAACACACCCAGGGCAGTAAGAGTCAACATCCATCGACTCAGACTCGGCTACAAATGCAACTGGCAATTAAAGAGGCCTGAAGCAAGGGACTGCAAACACTGTCAGACAAACACAACCCTACCGCTCCTTCACTGGCTGCTGGAGTGCGAAGACACCGAACCCCTAAGAGCAGGAAACAACATACCTACGACCGATCCAGCAGATGCCAGTGCAATCCAGGTTGCAACACAGCTCATCAGAAAGTCCTGGACTGACAACCCAGACCTACTCATCCAGACAGTACAAGACACCCCCCCACCACGATGATATTAGCTCAGCTTGAGCAGGTCAGCCTAGTTTAGAACTGTTACACAGAGCTCAAATGTCAAATAGCTTAGCAGGTTAGTTTTTGAGTTGTGGGCCGTCTAATGACAAAGGCCCGGTTTTGGACATATCACCATGTCTGAATAAATCTTAAAAAAAAAAAAAAAAAAAAAAAAAAAATCCGAAGAACATTGATTATTGTAATACCGGTAGAATAGTGAGAGAGATTGTACAGAATTAGTGAGAAGAGGTGAATTGAAGAGACGATACGCTTTCGATTCAACCATTTCGAGAAGTGCGGTATGGGTTGAACCTCCCCACACATGCAAACAACACTCGATACGTGGGTGCACTGTGCTCCGATACAGAACAAGAAACTGTGCAGGGATGCAGAACCCACGGGGACAGTTGAGCACACCTAGCGTCTAGGAAGCTGTTTTACCAATAGTGGTAATATGATTTTTCCAAGAAAGACCTGAAGACAAAGAAACACCAAGAATACTGAGAGAAGATGAGGGGTTGATTTGTGTATTGTTGAAGTTTAAGGGATTGACCTGGGGAATTTCTTGACAGGTAGAGTAATGGAGAAATTAGGTTTTGGAACCATTGAAAGTAACAAGATTTTCTCTACCCCAATCGGAAATGGTTGATAAATCAAAAGATAAGTGACTGAGTTTTTGAGTGATTTCATGCTGGGTTGTTGTGAAAAACTAATTGAATAGTGTAAGTTAGAGTCATCAGTATGTGAATGGATAGGACTGGAGGTACAGTTGCGAAAATAATTAATGAATATTAGAAAGAAAACTGGAGACAGAACAGAAGTCTGAGGAACACCGGAATTAATGGGTTGAAGAATTGAGCGATGGCCGTCCAGAACTGCAACTGTGGAACAACCGGAGAGGTAATTAGAGACACAGTCTGGAGGGATGGAAAATGTAGGAGTGTTGTTTGGAAATTAGAGATGTGTGCAAGACTCAATCAAAGGCTTTAGATAATGTTTAGCACAAAATAATAGATCTTACTGATATCCCGAAAGGAGGATGACCAAGAGTTATTAATATAAGAAAGAAGACCTCCAGTAGAGCAGCCCTTAACGAAGCCATACCATAGATCTGAAAGTAGATTATGGGAAGACAAATACTTAAGGACTTTTTAGTTCAGAAAAGTTTCAAACACTTAAGAGATGCAAGAAAGGAGAGCAATTGGACGATAGTTGGAAGGTTAAGAGCCTTAACCCTTCTTTGGGACAGGTTGAATGAGAGCAAACTTCCAGCAAGAAGGTAAGACTTTTGATGAAAGACAGAAACGAAAGAGTTTGTTTAGGCAGGGAGCCAGCACGGATAAACAGTTTATGAATACAATATGAGGAACACCATCTGATCTGTACACATTCTAATTCTTAAGCCCGGAGAGGGCAGAAAGTACATCCTTAGAAGATATTATGATATTAGGTATAAGTAAGTGAGAGGGAGAAATACCACCGGAATCATCCAAGGTGGAATTTTTAGCGAAAGTTTGAGTGAACTCTGAAGAGTTCAGTTTTGTCATAGGAAGACGTGGCACCATGATGATGCCGTCAGAGTGGTGAAGAGGAGGAAGCAAAATTGTTGAAGAGTTTTTTGGCTAGATGCCAGAAAGCTTGGGAATAGAGAGTTAGAAAGTTCAGAACATTTATTATTGATGAAAGAGTTTTTGGCGAGTCATAGAACAGATTTACCTTGATTTCGGGCAGAAACATAAAAAGAGCGAGATTCCTGAGTTTGAAGGCGATGGTACCGTTTGTATGCTTCCTCTTTATTGTGGACAGCATGAGTAAAGCAACTAAAAATGTTTGCATTAGACTGATAGAATAAAAATGGAATGTATGCATTCATGCCCGAGAGGATTACCTTGGTAATGCGCTCAGCGCTCTCCAAGGGTACCTGGCCATGGAAGCAAAAATCATTTTATGGGAAATCAAAGAAGTACTGCTGAAGAGCCTCCTAGTCGGCAGCACCAAAGTGCCACAAGCACTGCAGGGTGGGAGGATCGGAAGGCCTTACTGGGAAGATAGGACAGGTGACAGAGATTAGGTTGTGCTTGGAGGAGCCCAACAGAGAGAAAAGGTTTATAGCATAAGAAGGATTAGAAGTTAGAAATATATCAAGAATGTTGTACCACTCTCAAAAGCAGTCAGAAATACGAGTAGGGTGCTGGACTAACTGTTATAGCTCATTAAAGATAGACAAGATGTAGGCTAGTTCACCAGGTTGGTCAATGAAATAAGAGGAGAGCCATTGGTGGTGGTGAACATTTAAATCTCCTAAGATGGAGATTTCTGCAAGAGGAGAGATGGATAGAATGCGTTCCACGTTAGTAGTTAGATAGTCAAAGAATGTTGGATAGTCAGTAGAATTAAGGGAGAGATACACAGCGCAGAAATATTTAGTTTGAGAGTGACAAGAAAGCTTTAGCCAGAGAGTTGATAATTCAGAAGAATCAAAGTTGGGAACGCAAGAGAAGGCTAGATTGTTGTGCACGTATACGCAAAATCCACCTTTGGCTTGAAACTAAGGATTAGAGATAGTAGGAGGATACAGAGAAGGGTTTGCTGACAGTAATTCCAGACAACTGGGTGTCGGTGAGAAAGAGAAGATCAGGGTAAGCAGAGGAGAAATGGTGTTCAACAGAGTGGAAGTTAGAGGAAAGGCCACGGATGTTGCAGAAGTTGATAGTGAGAGTGTCAGGCCGTGGTCCAAGACATGTTGATGGCTTGTTGGTTGGGTGTCCAGTGCATGTTGTGGTCCCCCCTCCCCACCTGGGGACTCTGAGGCTGGGCCTCGTTTTGTCATCATTTTGGATATACAGTATATATTTGTTGTGTATTCGCAATACGTATAGTGTGCTTGTGTAGTGTTAAGGAGAAAGAGTGTTTCTGAGAGCTTGCTGGATTGCTTTCTGTGTAAGTGAGGCACACAGAAATTCAGTAAGAGAGTAAAAGCAAGTGAAACAGGAGTTCCAGCGACTCCTATTATCACATGCTTATAGCCACTCCTGGGCCTAGCTGTTTTCGATTGGTGGCCACAATCTCCCCCTTACAGTATATAGCAGTGATTAACCTCATTGATCCCCTCACCTGATTAAAAATCCCAGCTGTTCATCAGATTTATCAAAACAATGTGCACAAATGAATGGGTAATATTGAGAGTGAGAGAGAGAGTGAGTGAGTGAGTGATTGAGAGAGCTCGAGATTGGCTTTCCATTAAGAGTGTGAGGAGGTGGCCGCGTGCATATTGAATATTCTATAATGTCGCTGCCTCCCTCTCTACTCCTCTTTCTCCTCCGCATCTCTTATTCTCTGCTTTCTTATATCTTCTTCATTTTCTTTTTTCCAATGTCCGTGAACTTTTTCATCGTGTCTTACAGAATTCTGTTAACCAGTTCTTCCTTTTCCATCTAGCTTTTGAGGTTGTCATCCTTACTCACAATACCATTCTAGATTTCTTCTTTATACATTTCAGAATATTTTATTATTGTTTTGTGATATTATTTCCTCCTTATTTTCACATTTCTTTAAGTGCTT
>CM064522.1:19568014-19570514 GCA_032716605.1 Paralithodes platypus | reverse complement strand
ACGGGAAGTAAGATGGAAAAATTGGGTTTTGGAAGCATTAAATGCAACAAGGTTTTCTCTGCCCCAATTGTAAATAGTAGTTAGATCAGAAGATAAGTGATGTATGGCTTCATTACCTTTGTTTTCTAGGGATTGCTGGCTGGGGTGTTCTGGAAATCTAAATGAGTAGTGTAAGGAAGAGTCGTCAGCATATGAATGGATGGGACTGAAGGTACAGTTGAGAAGATCATTTATGAAAATTAGAAAGAGACTGGGAGATAGGACAGAGCCCTGAGGAACACCGGAGTTGATAGGATGAGGAAGTGAGCGATGGCCGTCTACAACCACAGCTAAGGAACGGCCGGAAAGGAAATTAGAGACAAAGGCACAGATGGAGGGATAGAAAACGAAGGAGGGTAGTTTATAAATTAAAGATTTGTGCCAGACTCTATTGAAGGCCTTCGATATGTCTAGCACAATAGAAAAGGTCTCACCGAAGACCCGAATGGAGGATGACCAAGAGTTAGTAAGATATGCAAGAAGATCACCAGTAAAGCGACCCTTAGGGAAACCATACTGCTGATCTGAGAGTAGATTATGAGAAGAGAAATGCTTAAGAAATTTGGAAGCAAGAATAATTGTAAAAACTTTAGAGATACAAGAGATGAGAGCGATTGGACTATAGTTACAGGGTTGACAGTGGTCACCCTTCTTTGGGACAGGTTGAATGAGAGCAAACTTCCATCAAGAAGGGAAGACATTAGAGGAGAGACAGAGACAAAAGAGTTTGCCTAGGCTGGGAGTCAGCATGGAAGCACAGTTTTTTAGTACAACAGGAGGAACACCGTCCGGACCGTACGACTTCTTAGCATTAATCACATTTATGCTGTTCTCTTTAAATTATAATACTTTTGTTTGTATTGCAATTGCTTACTAAATTATAATATAAATTTTCTTCAAATTGTTATAGTTCATTTGAATCATTTGAACAAAATATCATATTGTTTAGAAAATGTCCCACTATGCAAAATAACATTACGATTTTTCTGGTTTACATACACAACAATATGGTCATTATGGAATAATTATTATCTGAACACTTTTCTTTGTAGTCATTCTTGTCATGGTTGACCAGTCCTTAATTGTCTCCATTTTGCTTCTATTGAATTAATGAATGTACATAATAGATTGCTTACATATCAGTGTGTCTTGTCAAATTTATAGTTCTTACCATCTTACACTAAGAAATCGTATTACGCTGACACATTGGGAAAGTTGTGAGAAGACAAACTTAAATTGAAGGACATGTGGTAATCATACCAAATGAAACAAGACTAGGAGGAGGGGAAAGAGATTATAGAAAATATAGGAAGATTAGAGAGAGAAAAAGAAAAGGAGGGAGACGAGGAGGAGATTGTAGAGAAAATGAGGGTGGGAGGGAGGACAGAATCGAGAAGTCCGTGTGAGATAATTTAGATAATGGCTGTGAGACGAGGGCTGGGGGGAAAGAAGGGAGGCGCAAAGGAGAGAGAGAGGGAGATAGAGCATAATTTGGATTTAAAGCTTTAGATGACAAATTTAGTAAATGGAGTGAACACCAACTGAAAAGAGAAACTGATGAAGTTGTAGATATATTTGATTAATGTCGTTGAAGGGAAGCTTAAGCAAGGACACAAATAAAACACAACAAAAGAGTAAATTATGAAAACTAAAGTTATTGAGCTTATGGGATTACCATTAAGATGCAATAAAACACATTACACAAATGCAGAGATAGCAGACGATGAATATATTATGGAAATTAAGTAATGTGATAGGTAAAATATTTATATATAAATATATTAGTGTTTATTAAAGGGATGTGGGTGCAATTGGTGTACGAGGGATAGTGGAAAAGGAGGGCATACAGAGAGTATATATTGTGAGACAGTGTGTAGCTGTAGGAAAGTGTGCATAACATTAGCATACTTTGATAGATGGTGGTACAGACTTTACTATGTGTGGGCCAACATGTGAAGTAGTTGCCACCACCACATTCACGTCCATTTTGCCACTCTCGCACAGGATGTTGTTTTATTTCTTGAGCCTGGTGCAGCACTAATGATGAGCAATTGCTGCGGTATGAATAAGACGTTACAATCCATGAATTGTTTTATTTGTATGTGTTTCCCTCCAACTATGTACAGTAACTATATACAGTATGTATACACTCATGAACACTCAGTCATACTTCTCATAATGTTATTAATAAAGGGGTGGTGAGTTCTGCAGTGTCAAGTGTATTTCTTTCATACAGAAAGTTTCTTGTTGATCCTTTACGTGAATACCAAATACGACCATTTTCTGTTTAACCTGTTCACCTACCACGCTGTAAATGTAGGAGGATACACTTAACGACAGTGTGGATAGGTGAGATGTGATTAAAAACTCGTGTTCAATGATTAGTAGTAATATTGAAGAGATTATAGTTGAGAATCATGGGAGCTTTGTTGTGACGTTGTTAGAAAGAGAGAGGGATGTG